>PVIY010001123.1:0-40000 GCA_004026745.1 Myrmecophaga tridactyla
AGTGAATGATTTACCTAAAAAAAAGCATTAGACTATTTTGCGTTTTACAATAAAACTGCATTGAACATGCTTGTGCAAAAAGTCTTTTCTATCTTTAGGGTAACTTTTCAATGAACAATTTTTCAGAAATTGGGGCAAAACACTGTTGCATTTTTCATATTTATTTACAAGTCTGTTTAAAGTCCATAATTATTTTATTTTAGTAGAATCTCTGTTCTTGCCATGGGGAGCACCCATTTAGCAGAGGTAAGGAAGAAATTATTCCAAGGTATAAATTTGTAATTTCAGAGGATTTCCTTTTCAAAATGTTCCCAGTTTTCTGGAAGTACATTAGCATGACTAGACTGTTCTTTTTCCAATTCAACATTTCTGTTTTCAAATTTGGAAACATTTGGGACTTGTTTCAGGGTTCAGTGTAGGGAGGGGAACTAATTAGAAACCTGAAAGAGAGAGAGCCAGAGAGAACGAGAGAGACAAGTTCTCTTGACAATATTAAAGTATTATTTATGTGGCGGGGCCAGAGTAATTTTATTTTGTTTTCGAACCATTATGTTATATAGTTCCCTGGAAGAATATGACAGCAGAGTATGGGAATGTCCGCAGGCACACATTTCATATCAGCTTGACCATATGATTATAACTGTGCCAGGAGCCCCCATATCAGTTTTTAGCATAGAAATCATGATGTTGAGGTTTAATTCTTGAGCAACTATAAGGGAGAATCCAAAGGGATAAGTTCAAGAATGACTTGGAAATTATAGACCAGATCTCACAACTGTCATAAAGCTATCGTCAGTTAATAAAACAGAGTTTTCTTTTCATTTGGAAAAAAAATGTTGGCTTTTTTCCCCTTAAAAAAAATGTTGATGTTGGTTGCCTTTGGAACTTTGACCCTCTTTCTGCTGACTTTTTTATTTCCTGTTTCTTTCTCTTATTTCTTTCCCTCTTTAAAAAAAAAAACAAAACCCACATTTAGAGAGGTCTCTGAAACAAGCTCCCAATGTGTTAAAAACAAATATGCATTCCCTAAAAATAGTCTAGCACCAATGTCCTTGCTCCCAGAGCCTGCTATTCTAGGATTCATTGCTTCTGTGAATCAAGTTTCTCAAAAATGTAGCCTCCTTCCTCACCCTTTCCTCCCCTCCGCTCCCACAGAAACCAGGATTTGTAGATATTTGTAGGAAGAGTCCAAGAATGAACATGAGACTATTCTGAATGGGAAACAAATCTGTAGCAAGGATGAATAAGTCAGTATCTGTAAAATGCTTCATGAATGCTTTTGGCTTAAAGGCAAATTCTTATTTACAGCTCCATAGGGGGAAATGAGCTTACAGATAAGCCAGAATTGTAAATTGATCTCTTGCTCCCATTCTCTCTTTCTCTTTTCTCTTTCTTTCTTTCTCTCTCCCTTTCTTTCTCTCTCTTTTGTTCTCTCTCTCTCTCTCTCTCAGACACACACACACACATCACCTCACCCCTTGCCTCCCTCTCCTATACTCCAGCCCAGGGTACCAAGTTACCCAGTACTGAGACCGCACCCTAGGGCTTTATCTGGGACTCAGAGAAAATGCTTCTGGCGCAGCCGAGTCCCGTGCATTAGCTGGTGTCGATTAGACAGGCACCACCACCAGCAGCCGTGTGGAACTTCAGGACATTGAACAAATACAGACCAAGTCATCCTGAGCACAGAGTGCGGGGAGGGAGGAGGCGATGTACAGGGGATGACGTGGAACCACAGATGGTACAATGGGGTCCAGGGGAACAGGGCTGCGGTCCTGAAACTTGCGTAGAAGTTAGCCAGGTCGGGAAAGGGTCCAGGGAAGAACGTTCCCGGTGGAGGACCAATGGGCTCGAAGACCCAAGCACAATTTCCTGGAGCAGGGAGGGCTGCTGTCTGTTCAGTGTGGCAGGAACAAGGGGGTGAGGGGGGGAGAGGAGCTGCCAAGGTGGGTGGGAAGATGACAACAGACAAAAACCTCCCAGACCAGGCGAAAAATTTGAACTTTGGTCCCCTGGGCAACAGGAAGCAGTTAAGTGGAGGAGTGACACAAATGGATTTGTGCATGGGGCTGGGAAGTGTTGAAAGTGGTATTTTGGGTTTTTTTTGGTTTTGTTTTAATTTTTTCTCTCTGCCTGCATTTTCTTCTTTATCTTCTTAAATGGATATCTGAATCCAATTTTCATTACTTTAAGGTCTGGTATGAGGCAGGAGAGAAAGAAGACTTTCTGGCTTTTATTTTCAACAGCCTAAGCACTTAGGAGAACGTGGAGATTTGTAAAGGAAGTAAAGGGGGTTGTGAGGAGGAGAACAGAGATAGGAGCTGCCTCCCAGATTAGGAAAATCAACTCCTTTAGATGGGGTGGGGGAAGATGAAAGTGATCTGTAGGCCTTAGAACTGTGGGTCTGGGGGCGCAGCTTTTCATTAGCCACTGGGACCTCCTGAAATGGACATACAGATGGTGCAGCGGTGCTCCCACTGACCTCTGTTTGAATGCTCAGAGGCATCCCAGCCCATCCCCAAAACTGGGTCACAGGGCAGTACAATGGTGGCTCAGTGGCAGAATCCTCGCCTGCCATGCCTGAGACCCAGGTTCGATTCCTGGAGCCTGCCCATGCCAAAAAAAAAACAACCAATAAAAACTGAGTCACACAAGACCTTGGAAGTAAAACACAATTCTAGGGACTCAGCAACACTTCAGGCATACCTGAGGATAAAGCTTCTTATCAGTCTGGAGGGATGTTTTTTGCTTGCTTGTTTGTTTTCATATAACTGTGCATTCAACATCACAATTGACTTTTTTCCCTTTTTTGTGAAAAATGACACATATACAAAAAAGCGATGGATTTCAAAGCACATCACAACAATTAGTTGTAGAAAGATTTCAGAGTTTGGTATGGGTTACAACTCCACAATTTCAGGTTTTTACTTCTAGCTGCTGTAAGGTACATAATAAATATCAATATAATGATTCAGCAATCATATGCCTTTGTTAAACCCTACCTTCTCTGTATAACTCCATCATCACCTTTGATCTTTCTCTCACTCCTTAGGGGTATTTGGGCTATGCCCATTCTAACTTTTTCATATGGGAAGGAGCTATTGATAATATGGAATAAAGGGATAGAACTAATTGATGTTCTGATGAGCTGGTGCCAATGCATTTCAGAATTTGTCTGGTCCAGGGACCCAAAGGATGGGGCTTTGAAATAGAAAGATGATATATGAAGAATAAAGTGCTATGATATTTCATGTACTGCTGATATTGTAGATGATGATTCATGCCATTTACGCACATTTAAAGGTTTATTTTGGCTCCTATATGAAAAACAGTTTGGAGAGAGGCATGAGGGGATGCACGTGAGAGATAATAGTGATGTATACCAGAGTAAAAAAAAAATGTAAGAATGGAAAGAAGTAGATGGATTTGTAAGATATTTGGAAAATAGAATAGAAGTACTTGGTGATTGGTCAGATGTGGCATGCGTGAGATGGAGGATGCAGGAATAATCTCCAGGTTTCTGGTCTGAACAATTGGGTGGTGCTTATATAATATGAGTCCATTTCCTGCAGCAAACTGTGCAGTGGAGTTTGAAGAAACTCATTTGGAAGTTTTGCTGGGATGGTCTGCCTCAGTGATATGTTGGGGGTTAATGTTTTAACAATGATATGTAAGCAAAGAGTAAATAAGTGTTCCAGAAGGCAAAAACTAGTTATCAGACAAGGATAGATAATCTCAGAAATCAACACATTCCTGGAGATACAGCCAATCAAAGTCTTTTTTTTTTTATCCATTGTCTCAAATAAAAGAAAATGAAACATCAATGCAGAAGGTAGTCTAGAAGATTTATGAATGGAAGTGTTCCCTAAGGTAGAAATCTTCTCTTTAAGGGGTGTGAAAAACAGCCTTTGCTTCTTCATTCCCAGAAACACTGCACTAGTTATATTCAAAGATAGACTGCATTTGGGCTTCATTCCTAATTATAAGAAAGTTCTCCTTACCTGCTTCATTCACCCTCTGGTCCCAGTTTTGTCCTCTGCAATTACATAGAATAAGTCCAATTCCTCTTTTACATCATATTGTAAAATCATATTTGAAAGCTGTTATCATGTTTTCTCTTATTTAGTCCGGGCTAAACTGAACATTTCCTCCAACAATTATTTCCAATGGCTGTGTAGTAACAGAAACAGCAGCTGACATTCATTGAGGGTTGTGAGCAAAGTATTCTACATGCATGTGGAGGAGGGGATGCAGGTGAGGGATAACAGTTACTTGTGCAGGGGTGATAGAGTGAGAATGGAAAGAAGTGGGTGGATTTGCAAAATATTCAGAAAATAAAAGAGGGATTTCATCAAAACCCATTTCCCTTTTTCCCCTGGGCACATTTCAACTACATTTACACACTGGTCTTGCAGTTAGGTGTGGCCATGTGGCTGAGTTCTGGCCAATAATAATAGAAGGTGAGTGGAGAGAGTTAAGATCTACCAGCTAAGGGACAGGATTCTGAAGATCAAGAGAACAGGGAAGGTGGGAATGCGGCCCCTGCATGGGAAAGACCACCCAGCCATGACACCTGCATTAGACTGGATGTAAGAACTACACTTTCTCATGTTAAACCACTGAGAATATGAAGATTTTCTGTTACAACAACCAGTGTTACCTTAACTGATACAGATTTTGGTAGAGCAAGTCAGATGTTCCTATAACAAAGCCTTAAAATATGGGGCCATGGCTTACCAGACAGTGAGTTTTCTAGAATTGGTAGAAAGAATCAGAGTAATGGCGCATGTTGGACACTGGTTGACTTGACAAAGGTATTACAAGAAAGAGATGAGCTCAGAAAAGAATTGGTTTCAGGCAAGGTTGATGGGAACAGAAAGTCCAGGGATCAAGGATATTATCAGGTTGGAAACGTCACTTGCTTCTGGACCCTAAAGATGAAACTGAAAAAATGCTTTAGTACAGTGAGTCTTCACAGTTGAACAAGGTGATTTGGCCTTGGTGCAAAAATAAGATTAAGCATCTGCCTCCCCATATATTGTGGGCTCAAGGTAGCTGCCACTTGATTCAGAGAAAGAGGATAGATAAGAGAAAGGAAAGAAATATGAAAGTTTGAGAATAATACCTAAGAAAGAACTTTGTGTATAGTTGCTAGCACAAGGAACTGACTGAAGCAAATAGCTAAGAAATTTCCTAAATTTCTGAGAACATTTTATTGCCAAAACATCATGAGGCTAGAAACACCCCCCCTCAAAGAAAAGGAAAAAAACCCTTTTGAATGTTTAAACCATCATACAACCTTCAGTCCTCCAAAGTCACACCAGCAGGAAGATGGAAAGCCTGTAGGGAAGGTGTACCCCTCACTGCCCAGTTTAAGGGTGGTCATGGAGGAATGCCCTTGCGTTTCTTCAATGTACTGATGTTTCCCAGAAAAGCAGGCCTACAACTCTTTCACCCCTGGGTCTCCTTCCTCTGAATGTTCTTAGTTTACCCACATCTTTCAGAGCATCGACTATGACACCTGATGTAATAATTCTCATGTGATGTGATCCAAATTACCTGTGTTCTCTGGACTTCTCATCCATGCATGCGTCCCAGCTCTTCAGTTACACCCGTGGCCAAGCCCATCACAGGACCATTGACTTTACTCAACCAACTGGTCACTCTCCACTGCCAAGCCCCAACTCCCAATTGGAACTTGAGTAATTTTTAAAAATATAAGGGATGACTTTTGTAATCAATCTTGTTTCATTTCTTCTGAATAATTTCAACCCAGTGCTCTAGCCCATCTAGATTTTCCTAGAATCATCCAGACCACTAGCCACCTTTCCCAGTGTGAGGACCAGATCTTTGGATTCCTTAATATGGCTAATCACTGCACTAAGCAACATCATTAATCTTTTTCTCATCCCACGTCACAGAAGAAGAAACCAAGTTTTAAAGAAGTTAAGGGTATACAGCTGATAAATGGAGACCTCAGCAGCCCTCACCACTTTTTAACCTGGGTAATCTGAATTTGTGTGTTAAGATAATATGATCTTTTTTTTTCTCTTTCTAAGATCTACTGAGAAAATACTGTGTGCAAGATGCTTTACCCATCCCATTTCTTTTCATCTTCAGAACCATCCATTGGCATGGCAAAACTTACAGGGAATAATTGTTTACAGTTTGAAACTACATAACTACATTATTCTATGTGTAGTAGAAGAGTCCTCATTAGATGAACAATAGGAGCAGAAGAAGTAACCAATTAGATACGAGGAGTGCAAACTTGCAAGACTGGGAGACCATAAAGACAATGGGATTTTTTTTCACCACTGTGAAAACTTCTCGGCACAGACTAAGTGCTCAGAGATATTTGTTAAAATGATTGAATGGATGACATGGGCCTGGCTGACTATATATGAGACATGGGGGACATGGGTTTCCTCCAGTAGGAAGAGCACAAAGGAAAAGGAGAAAAATCCAAATTTAAAAATTTTTAATTTTTCGATTTAAATTAAAGAAAAAAAGAAATTACCAAGAAGAGATAGACATTGATCATGCTGACCAGTTTTCTTGGGCATTATGGAACTAAGTTGCCACCCAGGCCAGCGGTATTGTGAAGTATGTGAGAATACACAGGTCATAGTTCTAGAAGCCATTACAAAAAACCCAGTACAAATACCCAGGCTTAGCACAGTGTCAAGTTTTGATTCTCTTAAGTCAACATTAGCAGATGTTCCATTGGACTAGAATGATTTAAGCATAACTGTACTGGGGGTAAGTAGGAAAACAATCCATCCAGCCTTTCTCGATGTCATGTGTATTAGCTAGGGTTCTCTAGAGAAACAGAATCAGCAGGAGATATATGTAAATAAAAAATTTATGAAAGTGTCTCATACAACCATGGGAATGTAAAAGTCCAAGGTCTGTAGGGCAGGCTGCAAGCTGGCAGCTCCAATGAAGGTCCTCAATGAACTTCCAGGAAAAGCTGGCTGGCTGAAACAGGAAGAGTGATTGTCTCTTTTGAATCCACATTAAAAGCCTTCTGTTGATTAGATTAAGCATCACTCATTGCAGAAGACACTCCCCTTAGCTGATTGCAAATGCAATCAGCTGTGGATGCAGCCCACACGGTCATGATTTTAAGTCCATGAAATTTCCACATAGCAGCAGACCAGCCAGTGCTAGCCCGACAAGACAATCGGGCACACCACCTGGCCAAGTAGACAATTATTGCCTAAGCCTTTTCTTGCTCCTTCTTCCAATCTTCCCCTCCCTCTCTCATCATCTATTCTATTTCCTTCTTTCTGAATCTCTGTCTGCTCTTTGTCTGTTTCTTCTTCTCTCTCTCTCTCTTCCTCTGCTCCTCCTCTCATCTCCTCCTTTCCTTCTCTATATTTTCTTTCATAGTCTCTATTCACCTTTATACCCCCACTATTTGTCTCTTTCAGGCTTAGTTCTGCTTTATAGCAAGGTGATTAGAAGACAGTGGAATTTAGAAGTCCCCAAACGGAGTTAAGCACTTCCTTGTCCTTGCTTTTGGAGGCCGAGATTACAGCTGGCAGGGAACAATTAGAATGTGATTTTAGGAGCAGCCATTCACAGGTTACATCATACTTCCTGCTCACAAATCTACCACTGAGCTATTCACATGCTGTCATTTCAGGCAACATTGTTTATACATCACATAATGCTCGTCTATGTTGTGTCTGTTAGAGCCCTGGCAAAGAGTCTGCCCTGGATTGGACAGTTGGACCCAGGCACATGGTCAACACAAAATATGAGAGATCCATATTTAGGCATGAGTGTGCCTTAAATACTAATGGAGTTTGGCACAATCAGAGCTCTGCAAATCCAACCCACAGATCAAGTCACACATTAGGGAAAATCAAAACAGAATTAAGTTGGCCATTTTTTTCTCTGCATTCATATGAGAGGCATTTTGAGTTAAGGTTCTGAAACCTTGTTTTTCATGTTCAAGTAAGCATTTGGGCATAGCCAAATACTATCCATAGCCTATTTTACACAACTCTTTCCCATACACAGATGTCAAAGTCCAGGACACAGACTCAAAGCAGGGAGTCAGAGGTAGCGCATGATCATGTGATACTTCCTTTCCTAAAGAGCTTTGGGATCACCAGATAAACACCCATCCACCTAAGACAGTTTGTGTCTGGTCCTGTTCAATGGATGGGGAATGAACAGGGTCTAGCCCATGGTCCTTGGAAATGGAAAAAGCTTCGGAATAAATAGAGCACATCCTTGGCTCTCCATTATTTTTGGTCTGGCCTTTCATGGACCCTAAGAATTGGTCTCTCCCAAGCTATTCTAGACTTATTCTACATGATTCCTCTTTATGAACTCAAAATTTAAATCAAATTGGTCAAATTGGTCAAGCTTGACATATCTAATTCTTCTTCTTCCAGGTGTTAGGCAGTGCAGTCCTTTCTCTTCCTACTTTCATATTTCCAGATGTTATAATCCTTCAAATCCCAGGTTATATGTCACTTCCAAGAGGAAACAGTCATTCTCTTCTCTGATTTATGCCTCCTTAAAAGTGATTGTCCTTTTCTACTTTGTGTTTCAATTGTAACCTGGGAGAATTCTGGTGTCACTAGAGGGAGTGCTGCACAAATGGAACGGGAAGTTCCAGGACTTGCTGATAACTTTGATTCCAAAGGTAGATGTTTGTGTTTCACCAGTGCCCCCACTCCAGACTGTTGTCTACCCTGAAACACCTTCTTTTAAATATAGACTCTTTTCCTCCTGGTGTTGTAGGACGGGAGAGATACAACTGGACTGGGGAGAGAAAAAAATAACAGCAGCTCAGGAATGAAGCTATGAGAAAGTTTTCTCCCAACCCCTAGTGGCCAAACTTAAGAAATTAAATGAGCAAAGCCACCAGTGAGGAAGAGACAAGTATAGCTCTTAGATGAGACCAATGCTAAGCCCTTAGCCATTCCTGGAAAATTGGGGGACTGGTTTCCAAACATTAGCTGTGTCCGACACATCAGAGGTTTTGAAGACAGAACGATTTCCCTGACCTCCATCCTCACCCAATAATAACCGATGAACACTTTTTTTCTGTTTTCCATGTAATCCAAAGGCTTCATGCCTATCTGTACCCATACATACATTCTGTCAGTTCAACTCGTTTCTTTACCCAACATTAAAAAGACTCTTTGAGGATGAGGAAGTGGTAAAGGGAAGGAATGTCACCTATACAGGGTAGTAGATATCCATAGGACAGGATTTGTGATAGAAAGATACTGTCCTTAAATCTAGAGACCTGGGCCTTCATATAAGAATCAGGACCCAAATCAGAACCCCATTGTGCCAGTTTGAATCTGTTGTGTACCCCAGAAAAGTCATGCCCTTTAATCCTCATTCAATATTGCTGGGTGGAATCCATTTTATTGTTTCCATGGAGATGTGACCCACCCAATTGTGGGTGGTAACTTTTGATTAGGTGGTTTCCATGGAGATGTGTCTCCACCCATTCAAGGTGGGGTTGCTTACTGGAGTCCTTTAAGAGGGAGCCATTTTGGAAAAAGTTTTAGAGCCACCAGAACCAAAAGAGACAACAGAACCAGCAGAGCCAATGGAACAAACAGAGCCCTGGGGAAGCTGTTGAAGAGAAAGCTAGCAGATCTCACCAAGTGCCTTTTCAGCTGAGAGAGAAACCCTGAACATCATTGGCCTTCTTGAACCAAGGTATCTTTACTCAATTGCCTTAGATTGGACATTTCTATGGTCTTGCTCTAATTTGGACATTTTCATGGCCTTAGACCTGTAAACTTGCAACTTAATAAATTCCCCTTTTTTAAAAGTATATTTAATACTTTTATTTCTAGTATATCATATTCTGGCAGCTAACAAACTAGAACACCCATGTTTATACATACCAGAGGGAGAGCTGTGTGTGGTATACATACCAGAGGGAGGCTTGGTTCCCTGTATAACTGGTGCACAGGGTGCTGCAATGGTAACTCAGTGGCAGAATTCTTGCCTGCCTTGCCAGGGACCTGGGTTCGATTCCTGGAGCTTGCCCATGCCAATAAAAAAAAAAAATGTAAAACCAGCGCACAATCTGAACCAGGGATTGTTGAATGAAGTAAAGAAGTCTCATCACTAATTCTATTACTTTCATCAATTTTAATGCAATGAAAGTTTTGTAAAAAGTTACGTGCCTGGGCGCCAGCCACCATTTCTCGGTTAGACATTCATTCTTAAAAAAAAAAAAAAGTCATGTGCCTTCTATATCCATGTTAAAAAAAAAAAGAGCATGAATACATGCATCAAAATATTAATAGTAGCCTTATTTCTGAGTAGAAGACTAGACATTTTTCAAAAGATACTTCTGCTTGCTTGTTCTGTTTGTTTACTTTATGTTTTGCTCTTATAACCTATTAAATAAGATGATTTAGGAGGGAAAACACAGCGAGCTTCTGGGAATAGAGGGATATTTTCCCAAAGGCCAGATAAGGTAATGGGCTCTTTCTAGCCCTGCTTTTGTATAACTTATAGTAATAATTTTCTCCTGTTGGTGTCATCTGGGCTAGGTGATCTTGGGCAAGGTATTCTACCTGAATTTCATCACATGTCAAATGGAGGGGCTTAAACAAAATGATTGCAAATATCCCTTCCCACTCTAAATTCTAAGTGCATGTCTAAAGACTTAAGTTTATGTCCCCATACCTCAAAAACATCCACAGATGCTGGGGGTGAGGGAGAATGGTTCCTGAGAGGGTGAGCCCCGCTAGGGGAAGATTTGCATAAAGCTGATTTAGCAAGTGAAAAATGGACTGTGACAGATTAATGCTGGAGGCTCGATCTGCTCAGTATCTGGCCCACACAGCCTGGTCTGAACAGATCTTCAAAGTCATATGGTCCCTATTTGGTTTTACAATAAATAACTCAGACTTATGAGGTAGACACCAATTAATGAAATCATTTAGTCCAGAGGAGAACAATCATCCTGGGCAGTCATTTTGGAAGCATGGGCCATACAGTAAGCTTGCCAAGCCCGGGGCTTTTATTCCTGCCAGTGATAGAAATTGTAGGATTCCTCCAAATTCCAACCATCTTTGATCTGAAATTCATCACTGGTTGCCCTGGAGGTCACAGAGGACATGGTTCCCATAGTCTTCACTGATGATGAAGGGCAATTTTGAGTCCAGTCTCTGACCAGGAATACCAGGAAGCACTCGGGAGCCATAGGTGAAAGATAAGAAACTTCTGATGAAACCGAGTTTACTTAATTTTTATTTCCATCCGGAAAGGATATAGGAATGACTCCAGGTAGAAACACTTTGGAAAATACTGAAGACAACATCTTGAGGCATCATGTTCCTGGTTGGGAAAGAAAACTATTGATGTGTTCATAAATATCGAGAACCAAACCCACCATGAGTGCTCAATAAATATCAAGCAATCAATCAATTCTCCAGCCACAAAGAAGCTTCCTGTTCCAAACATGTAGTCATGGAAGGGGGCTTGGCTTAAGACCCAACTCCTCGTTCCAAATGATGTGACTCTAAACTCCAAGAAAAGTTCTGGGTGTTTTTTTTTTCCTTCCCATAGCAACGGACGGCACAATCTTTGGAAGCCCTGGAAACAGTGATTTCCGGCCCAACACGCCAAAGCAATGAGTTTTTGCCATGTGTTGGTCAAACTTTTACAACACAATGGAAAGAGAATCTTAAATTTTCACAGGCAGCTGATCAGAAGTGGCTGTACCTGTTTTCAGAAATGCTCTAAGTGAAAATTGATGCGATTTTGAAGAGAGAACTCTATTGTATGGAATGCCTTAGCATTGAAAACACTTGTTGGAAGATAGCCATAAACTGCATTCATTTGAGTTAATTTTGCATCGATCAATAGGCTTCGAAGATGACATTCTGCATTTTTTTTTAATTTAGTGATCCATAGATCATAAATTTCACCTCTAAATGTTGGGTAACAATGTTAAAAATCCACTGCAATGTTGACAAGTTACTAGAAATTTTTAAATGCAGCTGTTGCAAAAACAATAACCGCTGAAGTTTGAATAGTTGGAGTTACCCATTTTTCAACTTAGAATACTGAGGTTTCAACAAATGTGAAATTCACTTGTGAGGGTTCTGTTTTTATATCGCTTAAAATGATGCATGTATTAATGGTTCCTTGGGCACATATGATTTGCAAGGCTGTTCCAGCTGTAACTTTATAGACTTTTTGATGGGCCATTTGTCTTTGGCTCTTAGAAAAGGGAACCAAAGTTATATGATCATATATGTCTTATATTTAATGGCCATGTTTCAAATCTCTACATTCTTCTTAGTGTGATGGGATAATAATCTGATGTATTAACTATGTGGGGTTTTCCTTTGCATTTTTTTTTAAAGCCTTATTAGACCCTGTGAGCATCTCCCATTAGGGACCAATAGAATGTGTTCTCTACTGAGGGGCAATTTCAGAGAAGACGGGTGAACAAAGGGGCAAATTGCAATTTTTTTAAATTCAAAAGCTGCTTATCCTGGGGTAAGATAAAAGAAGCAATTGGTGATCAGACAGAATCAATCTCCCTGGGGTCCCATCCCTGACCTTACTCAAAATAATGATCTTTAGAACTGATTAAGGAAAGGAGACATTTGGAAGCAGGCATATGATGGGAGTGGTTACTATGCTTAAACTGGGGAATGGGTCCTCAGACATAGAAATTTGGGTCTGTTTTCCATCTTGGATACAGTGAGGTGGCCAACCCCCACAGAATTTCTTTTGCCATGCTTCTGGAAAACAAGTTAAGAGGAATACAACAAACAGAGATACAAAAGGGAAGAGAAAGAAAGGGCTCAGGAGGTCTTTGAGGCCAAGGCAAGCAGCCACTGCAGGAGATATGGCCCAAAGCTTGCAGCCAGGGGTTTGATGAGACATCATTTATTGGAGCAGACGCCAGCTTGAAAGAGGGGAGACTTGCTAAGATCCAAAATAGGTGACACATCTCAGCAGATGCCAACAATATTGATACAAAGAGATCCAGACACCTTCTACCTCTCTAATATTTCATCCCCCAAACCCACCCCAGATGGCATGTCACTAAGAACCATGATTTTTACAAGTCTGTGACCTGAGAAATACCTTCTGTTGGCGACTGAATCCAAAAAAGGCAGCGTCAGGTCCCAGCTTCTGGTTCTGTGGGTGTGAACCACTTGTAAATAGGACCTTTGAAGATGTTAGTAGTTCAGAAATGCCCAAACTGAATGAGGGTCGGCTTTTATCCAAGATGGCTGAAACCTATGCTAAGCAAAGGAAATTGGACACGGAAGGAGAAGTCACGGGGAGCAGCCAGAATCTGGAAGTCAATGGCACCCAGAAGTGAAAGGAGAAGGCACCATCATGTGTATTTTCCTGTGACAGAAAAGCCAAGGAGCACAGATTGCTGGCAACCAGCCCCAGAATGCCACAGTGTTGAAGGAGAAAGCATTGCCTTGCTGATGCCTCGATTTTGGATTTCTCCTAGCCTCAAAACCAGGAGCCAATAAATTTGCACTGTTTAAGCCAATCCATGGCGTGGTATTTGTTTTAGGAAACTAAAACCCTTTCTCCATTAATGCAGCATGAAACAAATACTCTCCTTATTGTCTGCACATAATAAAAAATGTACTGTATAGAAAACAGAGAGGCATAATAAACTTTGATTTAGTAAGGCCATACATTAAAGGTTGATTTAACAAGTAGAAAGCTATAAGAAGACTGGGTCCAAGACCTCCCACTCACTAGCCATGCAACTTAGGTGAGTCATTTGGGCTTTCTGAGACTCTGCGTTCTCATCTGGAAAGTGGGGATAACAAGTGCTCTATCTCACAATCGCTCACACAGGGTTACCGTGAAGGTCAAATAAGAAAAAGCACACGAACGTGCCTGTAGACTGCAAAGTATTGTATAAATGTAAGGTATTTTAACTATTTCTTTCTGAGCAGCAGAAATATGGAGAGGTCAGTTCTAAGAAACAACGAGAGCTCTGGGAAGCATATACTCAGTCTATTCTAAGATGCAAACGCTTGAGATTTCAAATAATTCTCCTTCACTCGCACATTAAGGGAATGGCTGGTAGTTTAACTCTTTGTTTTTCAGTAGATGAGTTTAGACACATTTAAACCCAGTGAGTTTGGAAGCATGATCTCTCCTGACATCCCCCCCCCCAAAAAAATAAGTTGCTGGGGGAAACAAGTAGAAATTCATATTAACCCATTTGTATTTGGTCCAAACACTATGCTCATCTTTAATTACAAGGTGGATCTTCTAACTCACTCTGAAAAGCTGGTTCTTCATATCAGAAGAATATATTAAATGCCTGACAACTCATCTAAACAAAAAATGTCAATCTTTGTATGCTTCATCTCAAGGAACGTAAATCAGAGGCAAAGGAGGTACAAAGAAATGGGACCATAAAAACAGGACAGGGTGATGGATAAACAAACTTTGGGAGTGAAAGTATGTGAATACAGAGGAATTATTCAGCTCTGGCCAGAGCGGCTGCCTACCCAGATGCACTCCCGGGAGAGCAGGCCGAACATACATTTGATTTACAACACTTCAGACACATATACTCAGAGTCTGTCTTTTCATGTAATTAGAAATATTCTAAAATTATATCTTACATAGCTATATTTAATATTTATTATATATTGTGTTTTCTTATACAAGAGAACATTTATGTACAAGTACATATCACTGTGCTTACTTTATATGTATTATGAGGGTTTTTGAAAGTAATTGGACTATACATATTTTTTGCCTTAAATACTGATCTGGAATCTGATCTCCATATAAAATGTGACTTCCCTGCAGAAATCATAATCCCTTCTCACACTACACTGAACATGATTTTAAATATGAAAGAATTGTCCAACTCTGTACAGCACAGTCATTTTGTCTATAGTCACCTTCTTGGGGGAAATGAATTGACTTCCAAATTATTGGGAAGTGAGTATCCATACCGGAATCACAAATCTTTAGGAGAGATTTCTACCTCCTTTGCTAACCTGTTTATTCCACTTACAGCTGTCCTAATTCCAGAGCTAAAGCTGTTTTCAAAATCCATAGGCATTTGGCTCCAAGAGGTGCTGGCTTCACCTGTGGAACAGAAGGGAAGGTAAGACACACATCATATGTACAATCAAGGCCCAACACAGGGCATGGGTACCCGATTTAAAAACCCATCCATTTTAATCACATCCCAAATAAAGAAGGGATCCACGCATGCAAGAAGTCAGGAACTAATCCTTATTATTATTATTATTTTGTTGAGAAATCTTCACGCACATACAGTCCATACGTGATGTAAAATCAATGGCTCACAATATCATCACATAATTGTGTATTCATCACCATGGTCATTTTTTAGAACATTTGCATCACTCCAGCAAGAGAAATAAAAAGAAAAAACTCATGCATGCCAATACACCTTACCCTTCCCTTTCATTGACCACTAGTATTTCCATCGACTCAATTTATTCTACCCTATGTCTCCCCATTATTTATTTAGTTTTTATCCATATTATTTTACTTATCTGTCCATACCCTGGATATAAGGAGCATCAGACACAAGGTTTTCACAATCACACGGTCACACTGTAAACGAGAAACCGATCTTAAATGTTCTCTTTAGCTTTAGCCTCTGGAGACTCAACTGAATTGGTGAGTATAATTCCACAAGTGCAATGATATGAAATTACTGTCGACACTTTCAACTGGCAAAATTGTGACAAAATCTGCTTCTCTGAGTCCTTTCAGCCTGGTCACCTTTAAACACCAGCAAAGGCGACTTCAGGAATGAAAGAGTGATTGTGGCAGATATACTCAGCCTAGGAGACCCTGCGTGAATGGATACCTCACATTCTTGTCTTATCCCTGGGACTCTGGTCCACAGAATACCTTCCATATTACCAGGGAGGGAAATGATGGCAGCTGACAGCATTCGTTCTGTTCCTAGCACCATGTTTCATGGCAGAACCAAGCCCAGAAACTTCATTTCCAGATATGCTGATGCCATTAGCTTCATCAGCTGTAGTTCCTCAGGAACTGGTTTGTTAAGGGTACTGAAGCTTCCATGATTTTTAAAGAATTACCTACAGCACAAATTCCTAGATCCTGTTCTAGGGAACCATGAAAGCTTCAAGGGGCTAAGAGAAGGCCAGTGGGTGCCCCTCTAACACATTTCCACTTTTACCTTTTACATATTGGGATTTTGCTTAAGATTTTGCTTGACAAATAGAATATTTCACTGCTTAAAAATAAAAAGTTTTAAAGCCACTGATCTAAACAGCGGACCCAATAACTTAAATTTTTTTCTTCACTTAGATCCTAATGATACCTCCAGGAGACTTAGAGAATATATCCTTGAATCAATTTTCAGTGGGAGACTTTTAATTTTCTTCATATGCTGTATGGCAGGGGTCACGTTCCATCCTTTTTTTTTGTGACTATCCCCTTATTGCATCACCATTTTTTGATTTTTTTTTTTTTTTTGGTTTTGTTTGGTTTTTCATTTGTTTTTTTGTTTTGTTTGGGAAGTGCATGGGCTGGGAATTAAACCCGGGTCTCCCACATGGCAGGTGAGAATTTTACCTGCACCCCGGCATCCGTCTTCAGTGGGAAACTTTTGATTTAATTGAATATTCTCTGGGCCTTGAATTATGAGAGAAGTGCTTGCAGGATCATGCCTTACTTTGATGCCTGTCATTTCTCCCCTGACTCATCTCATCTGACTAAATACCACAAACCTATGTCTTCAATTGCTCTTCAGCATCATTTTCATATCGTTATACTTTAGTTTCATCCCAATAAGATAAGCTTTAGAAAAATGCAGAGTTAGTCTTCTTCTGCCGTTCAACTCAAGAGCCTCATCAGCTTCCCTCCTTACCTTGCCAGTCAGGCTTGCTGCTAGAAATTTTTTTTCCCATCCCATGCTGGATAATGAATTAGAGATATGAGTGCAATCTTCACAATTTTTCTTGCTAATATAAATTCTAAATGACTGTATAAAGTCAGGACAAAACTCCATATGTTTACCTGTCAACAGAGAAAGAGTAAAGCCTTCTGTGCATGCGTACAGCAGAGATATTGGAGTCAGTCAATTGCTAGCCAGTTTTTACACCACTTCAGCCTTCAGCTCCTAACAATGCACTTTTCGCACATGAAGGAGAATGTTCAATGTTGAATTTCATTAGTCTAGTGAGCGGCCACATCAGAGTCAGAAAAGGCGAGGCTTGTTTTGAGAAGAGCGTCTCATTGGCGGAACACCAGCTGTCATTAAGAGAATGCTGTTTGGAATGCTCACCTGCCATGTGGGAGACCAGGGTTCGATTCCTGGCCCATGCAACCCCCCCCTCAAAAAAAAAAAAAAGAAAGAAAGGAAATGTTCTTTGGCTTTAGTGAGGGACATGTGGGCTCTCCTTGGAGCTAAATCACTTACGAGATCTACCCCAATCCTGTGCCAGTGTGTTCCATGCCAGCCACAATGCGCCTGGGAAAAGAGGCATATATAACTTCAACAGTGGGCCATGAAGAGGAAAATGTGGTCAAGCAGGGAAGGAGGGATGCTGTCTTATCACAAAGCCTGCTTTGATAGGATCAAGCACTCTTGGCTAGTTGATGAACCCCAGGTCTCCCAGGGACACAGACAGCACAGACCAGTCCTGCTCTCTGGAAGTGGCTTGTAGCATCCCAGTGGGGCATTCCTCAGGGGCTTTGCCAGATACGGTGTTGCTTAGAGACAGCTGGCTCTGCAAGGGTCACAAAAGACCTGCTTCTAGTATTGCAAAGCCCCAGAGGGGGTTAAAAAAAAAAGGCCCACAGGACTCCTGGAGACCCAGGCTCCTAACCCTGTCAGAGATGGAGCTGGCAAGCTGATTCCACCCACCAGGCCAGACTAGGAACAAAGTGTTTGGCTGGACACGGTGTTGAGTTTTTCTGTTGACTTCTCACGTTGACCCACTGACCAACTATGATACCCCACCGCTGCTTGGGATTTTGCAGGTTTATAATCCATATAGAAAAAACATAGTTATATAAACCTTGCCAAGGCTATAGGCCCTTTAAATTCCCAACTAAGAAGCCAAAGAAATTTATGGCAGTGTTGCTAGATGGGGAGGCCAAGTAAACTCACAATGTTGATCTTAGGTCTGTTTAAATTTCTCTTGCCTTCTGGCACTTTAAGCAGTAGTGGAAAGAAATCATTTACTCATAGGAGCATTAAGCATTTGGAAACACAGGGGTACCCGGGAAGAGCTTTAGGAGCATAATTGATGGCACACATGTGGTCCCGGCCCAAGAAGGGCAGGATTCTGCTGCATTGCAGCCATTGCTGTCATGGGTGGCACAAAAAACCAACAGAAACTTCGTGCAATCAATAGAATGAGTTATAGGGAGGCTCAGTTTTCCTACTGGTAATTAACCAACCGTCCCGCTCATCCTCCCAAACAACCCCATAAAAGGACACACTGCTTGGATACGGGGCTAGTCATCATATAAGGAAGATCCAGTTGGCTTCAAAGTTTAAGGACGTCCGTTTTGTTTTGTTTTGTTTTTTCTTTTGCATGGGCAGGCACCAGGAATTGAACCTGGGTCTCCAGCATGGCAGGCGAGAACTCTGCCTGCTGAGCCACCATAGTCCACCCAGGACATAGGTTTTTAATGAAAGTTTCCTTGCTCCTTTGTAATTAGCTCTAGGTCTCTCTTCTGCTTTTTGTGTCTGTGATGATTGCAGGGTTGGCACCACGGTTCACTCAATTTCCAATCCTTTATAGGACTGGAGTTGACGAGAATGAGTTGAACCCTTAAAGAAAAAAAATCAGAATTTAACCATGATTCAGGCTCCATTTGCCAATTGCATGTCTTTGGGGGAGAATCTGGGATTCAATTAACAATGAATACTTTTCAGCAAGAGAAGATTCTGGTTCTGCATAGTTTATGGAAGAATGAGGCAAAATGCAAGACTCTCCATTCTTGCCAAGAGTTGAAATTGCAATGAGGGAACCTATTTTTACATACCAGATTATCTTGATTTAATACAAGATGAAATGCAATCTGATATGTGAACTGGTAATGGACTAACAAATGACTCAAGTAAAAAGTCATTTTAATGTAAAACCCGGACATGATGTATAACCTTCCCGGGAAGCCTGCTAATTGTGTGCCCCTAAGCTTTGTGGCTTCAGGAATTTTCTGGATGTGACGGCTAACCCTTATCTACCCTTCTCCTGCTGTCTCCACTTTAGTACTCACTTGTGTGTAATCTGAGTATTTTATATAGGGAAAACTTGCTGGAGTTGAAATTGGAGGAAAATATGCCTTAATAGAATTTATAATTTAACAACCCAATAAGTTAGACTAGAATTTATTGGAATAACATCTCTTGAGAACCTTCCATCTCCCACTTTCTATAATCAGTGACCTAGATCTTTATGAAAAAAGGAAAGAAAAGAATGCCTTAAGTATTTTTTTTAAGCTGAAGAAAGTTGAACTTGTGTAGTTCACAGGGTTCTTTATAGACATAGGGAATAGGTAAAGAAAGAGAGAGAGAGAGAGGAGTGAGAAAGGGAGTGAAATTGAGAAAGGGAGAGAGAGAGAGAGAGAGAGAGAGAGAGAGAGAGAGAGAGAGAGAGAGAGAGAGAGAGAGAGAGAGAGAGAAGAAAAGAAGGGAGGAGGGAGGAAGAAAAAATCAAAGAAACGCCTTGGTTTCTAATTTCCTTGTAGCAGGAATGACTTTCTTCAGTTTTCATTCCCTCTAGACTCCATCACCCTCCCATTAAGTTCTTAGATTTGTGTATCTTTAGATGCAGACACTCAAATACTTTCTTCACTCAAAGTTATTCTCTTCACGCTTTGTGAGGTCTTGGAACAAATAATAGTTGAGAAAAAAAACAACTGCGCCTCTTCTGTCCAGAAAAAAAAAATCACATTGTATCAAGTGGTTCAAAAAAGTTTGGGGGTTTTTGGGGGGAGCACAGGGTGGGGGGTTGGGGTGGGGGTGGAGATAGTATTAGGTAGAGGAGGAGGGAAAAGAGAAGGGGAGGAGAATGTCATTTCCTACATGTGCAATTTTTGTCCTTAGGCAAATACAGGAGCCAACAGGCACTGTCTGAATGCATGGTTTGCAAGGGAAGAAACAGACATGAGCAGATAACGTTTGCCCAAGTGCAACCTCATAAGAAACAGTAGGTGGTGTTTGTGTCCATGAAGGTTTTAAATCTTTCTTCTTTTTTTTTTTTTTTTTTTTGTCTAATTTCTGCATGTTATCCTTGCCTCTCACTTCCACTAAACCCCACCCTTAAACACTTGGCTTTTCTCATTAACAAACACAAATATTTTACGAACAGTAGATTTGACGCTCAGAAAGTTCATTGTCCCCTCCCCCTTGAAGGCAGGGAAACCTGATTGGGGAAGGCTCTGTTTATTGGTCTATAAATCACAGGCACCATGTCTGACCCAGCCATTGGGGTGCCTGGGGTCAAGGAACCCTTTGCTTCCCAGCAGCTTCGCTCTTTGCTGGGTTCTTCATTAATCCTCCAAAGGCAGAAAGAACATCAAACAGCCAAGACCTCGGAGAAGAATTGGTGGCTTAAATGACTCAACCTCTGCTTGGGAGAAAAGATTTCTTAGAGATTCTGCCTTATTGTAGGGGATTTTTCTGATTCTTTGCAGACAGATGAGGGACTGGCAGAGGAGAAAGAAGAGATTATTCCAAATAATATGAAAGATTTAAAGCCAAGAGCAAAGACAATAAATATCAGCCCTGGGATTGAGTTCTCTCCTCTTTGAAACAGAGATAATAATAACTGCTTCCTAGTGTTCCAGGGGTGGCCAGTCTGCCCGTGACTCTGCCTAGGTTGGATCATGGCTATTTGTGACTCAATTCTTCCTGTTTAAAAATTGCGATAATTACAAAGGTTGCACGGGTGGTTCAGGGGTGGAGTGCTCACCTTTCATGAGGGAGACCCGGGTTCAATTCCCGGACCATGCACCCCCCCCCAAAAATAAGCAATAATTATAGATCCTACCATATAGAATTGTTATGAGAATTCAATGAAAAAAAATGCACATAATATGTTTAGAATAGCCTGGTCTATATTAAGTGTTCAACCTACCATGACATCTTTGCCCTCAATGAAAGTTTCCTTACTCCCAACTCTGAATTACCTGGGCATATGCTTAATGACGCAGCATGAAACCATTACAAGAGCACAGCTTTTGATGCCAATCAGACCTGGGTTCAAATCCTAGCTTCTCCACTCACTAGCTATATGATCTTGAACAAATTACTTTCCACATATAAACCTTTGTTTTCTTAACTTTAAACTAGATAACAATGCTTATCTCACAGGATAGCTCTGAGGACAAAATGAGAAACTCCACATAGGAAAATGTTTCATTTGATGGTGATGAATGGCTTAGAAGCTGTTGGAAACCAAAGATGCACACGCAATGTATCAGTTAAAATCATCATTCACTGAGCTCTCACTGTGGGCAGGCATTGTGCTAGGCACTGAAAATTTCCAAAGGTAACTATCATACAATTCTGTCTCCGAGGAGGGTCAAATTTGGTGAGGGAGACACATATGGAAACACACATCATTTTAATTCTCTGTGGCTCTTAAAAGCATATTCAGAAGACCAGAGAAAATGCAATAAAATTCTGCTTCTTTCCCTGAAGCATCATCTTCCAACTGTTGACCAAAGCTTTCAGACTGGATTTTGCTTAGTCAGGGAAGCTTCTCTGAACCCCAAGGCATGCCCTCCTTCCCATTTTCCTTCATCACATATGCGATGCTTTGTTCATTTCTTCCCCCCACCCCCAATGTGCTAGCATTTCCAAAACTGTTTTAATTCATTTGCTTGGAAAATGCAATAGAAATCTTTGATTGAGGTGCCCCCAATGGGTGAATGAACTGACTGTGGGGTGCATCAGATCTTCTGGAATATCCTCAGCACTCAGCTTCTGGTCTGAAGGCTCAGGAGGCAATTCCGTGGACATCAACACAAACTAGTGAGTCAGGAATTGCTTTGAACTAAAGGCATTTTGGTAATGAAAGGAATCTAAGAATCCCACCTATGGCTGGAAGTCTGAGGATACCCCCCATATGAGTTAAAAAGCTGTGGGGTCAGTTCAAGCAGACAGGCAAGGAAAGAAGGCAAAATGCATATGGCGGCACTTGGGGTGAAGTTGGAATTTGGAAAATCCAAAGACATTTGTCTGCATGAGCTTCACTTCCTGCTTCTTCAGAAACCCTTCTCTTTTGGGGGGAAATGGACTCCATCTGGTCTGAGTCATTATCAACTTTTTGAAATGTTGCTTTGCAGGGCTTGTTGATAGCCAAGAAAACCTTAGCCTCTTCTTAACTCCTTTGTTTTTAAGGCTTTGTGATTGGCCAGAAGACTCAACTTCCTATCCAAAACTTAGGACTGTGGAAAATGAGTGCATTCAAAACATGGCCCAAAGGAAAAGAGCTGCAAGGAAATCCCACAGACTGAAAGTTGCAGCACTCAGGATACCTGAAAGGCGAGCTGAGATGAACTCTTAACTCCATAAGATTTCTCCCGCGAAAGGCTAGGGTGGGGGTGGGGGGTGGGCAGGAAGGCTGAGATTCAGAATGTGCCTCAGGGTTGCCTGAGCCATTTTCGCAGAGACATAGCCTATGGAAGAGTAATGTGCTCTACCAGGCTAGTGTTAGGAGTGCACATGAAAATAACTTATTCCAGGAAAGCAATCTTAAATGGAAAAAAGCTGGGAAGTGGGAGGATGATCAAGATGCAGGAAGGCAGCTCTAAGCTGTGGGAGATGGTATTTTAATCAGAAATGAATCAAGCCTACTTGTGATTCGTCTAACCTCATACTTTTGTGGGACTCAAAGAACCTCCACACCGAATCCAGCAGACTTGCTTCATTTGAGGGACTAGTGAACTTCTTTTGTTATTTGACCCAAAATGGATTCATCAAAAGTTGCTCCAGTCAGTAGCACTGCGAGATACCAAATGTATGTGTCCCATGGACCATGTCAACATTTAGAAAGCAAAACTATTTCCAAACCTGAAAACAGAACTCATCCAGCTGTGGATTTTGGCCTATTTCCATGTGGATTCATTTAAGAACAATCTCTCTTAGAGCATTTGCTTTTTGGCCTGTTGTATATGGGTGGTACCCTCATGTTTAGGACTTAATGGATTGTCACTACTCCTAGCCAAAGAAGGCCCACGCAAGAGGCCCTCTGAGATTCCGTCAGTGAAACTCTTCATATCAGAGATGACCATTGAGGGCTGAGCAGCGGAAGAGGGGAGACAAAAACAGAGCCTGGTCTGAAGAGAGAATTTCTTTCCCAGGGTTATGTGCAAAATTCACTTGGAGAAGCAACAGGGCCAAGGAGCAGTGATTTATTTCCCAAGCCTCAGGAAAGGAGATGTTTAGAAACTGCTGAGTCAATCTGAGTCAGTCTGTAAGTAGAGCTATGTAAACACCCTGTGGCTACAGAACTGGGAAGCTCTTCAGGCTCTGAAAGAGATAGGTATCGCTATCAAGGGCTTTTAAGAGACTTCAATGGATTCTTCTCCCTGTTTCAAAGTTTTAGATGATTTCTAAGATCATCTACATTTTTTTTTGCCTTGGGCTATTATTAGGGCTCAAAATAAACCTCTATGAATGGCCCCAAAGTTAAAACATTAGATCTTTAAGAAAAAAATTAAAGTCTAGTGCATCTAGATGACTGAAATTAAGTAGTCTAGATACACACGTCCCCAAGGAATGTTTCTTTAAAATTCATGGATTTCTATCAAGTGGTCTCTGGCATGTTAAAAGCATGGTCCTCCCCCCCGCCAAACTCTTTGACACTCCTCCTGTCAAGAAACAGGGTCCACAGTCCCTCCCTTGAATGTGGGCAGGTTCGTAACTGCTTCAACCAACAGAATGTGATGGAAGTGATGCGATGTGTTTTAGTCTGCTAAAGCTGCCAGAATGCAACACACCAGAGATGGATTGGCTTTTAATAAGGGGATTTATTTGCTTAAAAATTCATAGTTCTTCAGAGGAAAGGCAGCCAGCTTTCATCTGAGGTTCTCTGTCACGTGGGAAGGCACAGGGCGAGGTCTGCTGGCTTTCTCTCCTGGCATCTGGTTTCCAATGACTTTCCTGGGATGATTCCTTTCTATGTCTCCAAATGTATGGGCTAAGCTGTGAGTGCTGAGATGAGGCATGCTGAGCTGCTGAGCTCTCTTCTGACCTCTCTCTTTTAAACCTCCAGCTAATTAAATTAAACCTCACTCATTGTAGAAGGCACGCCCCTTAGCCTACTGCAAATATAATCAACCATAGGTGAATTTCACATACTGATGACTTAAGTCCACAGTAATCGAACAACAGGGCATCATCACTTGGCCAAGTTGACACCTGAACCTAACTGCCACACTATGTGACTGCCAAGGCTGGGTCAGAAAAGACCATGCAGCTTCCACCTGGTCCTCCTGGTTTGCTCATTCTGGGGAAAGCCAGCTGATATGTGAACGAACTCCCCTAAGACTGCCATGCTAGAGAGGCCAGGTCTAGGCACATGGGGCAAGAGTTTCCAGCCGTTCGAAAGAGCCAGATTGGATGTTCAGCCCAGTCAAATCTTTAGATGATCCAGCTCCATCCAACTGCTGGCTGCAACTGCATGAGAGATTGCAAGCAAGAACTGTCCTGAAGAGCTTTTCCTGCATTCCTGAGCCACTAATTTATGAGCAAAATAAAATGGTTACTTTAAGTCACTAAATTTTGGAGTAATCGCTTAATGTGATTTCTTAATAGTTTAGTGATTTTGGAGGAAAAGTTAAGGATACAACTTTTGAGTACGTACATGTCACCAATTTGCAATTTAAGGTTAGCTTTGGCTTTTACAAAATTGCCGTTCTCTCCTCAATAATCATTACGTTCTTAAAAGTTATGGGTCTTCTTGGTCTCTGTGCACTATTAGGATTAACATAACAGTCTGTCACAGATAATTTTCAGTTAACGGGATTCAGTTCTTGGCAAATGTATTTTCATTACATCTGTGTGTTATTATTTAAAATAGTTAAGTTTGCGCTTTCATTTTTGCTCTACGGAAAATATTTTCAAAGCACTTAGATGTATCAGGTACTGTTTCAAGTGAGCACATCAGAATGATCCCATGAGATAGATTCAATACTACTATTCTTTATATATATATATATTTTTTTAATGATAAAACAACATAAAAACACAAATATTCTTAACATACAAACGTTCCATACATGGTATGGAATGGCTCACAATATTATCACATAGTTGTATATTCATCACCATGATTATTTTTTAGAACATTTGCATCATTCCAGCAAAAGAAATAAAAAAGAAAAAAGAAAAAACTCATACATACCTTACCCCTTATCCTTCCTTCTCATTGACCACTGGTATTTCCATCTACCCAGTATATTTTAACCTTTTTTCCCCCTATTATTTGTTTATTTTTATCCATATTTTTCACTCATCTGGCCATATGCTAGATAAAAGGAGCATCAGACACAAGGTTTCCACAATCACACAGTCACGTTGTAGACATTATATCTTCATACAATTTTCTTTAAGAGACAAGGCTTCTGGAACACAGCTCTACAGTTTCAGGTACTTCCTTTTAGCCACTCAAATACACCATAAACTGAAAAGGGATATCTACATAATGCATAAGAATAACTTCCAGGATAACTTCTCAACTTCGTTTGAAATCTTTCAGCCATTGACACTTTATCTTTTCTCATTTCTTTCTTCCCCCTTTTGGTCAAGAATGTTTTCTCAATCCCTTGATGCCAGGTACCAGCTCATCCCGGGATTTCTGTCCCACATTGCCTGGGAGATTTACACCCCTGGGAGTCATGTCCCACGTGGGGTGGGGATGGGGGGTAGTGGGTTCATTGGTTGTGTCGGCTTAGAGAGAGAGGCCACACCTGAGCAACAAAAGAGTTTCTCTGGGGGTGACACTTAGGCCTAATTTTAAGTAGGCTTAGCCTATTCTTTGCAAGAACAAGTTTCATAGGGGTGAACCCAAAGATCAAGGGTTCAGCCTATTGATTTCATTGTCCCCACTGCTTGCAAGAGTTTGAGAAATTCTCCAAATGAGGAAGTTGAATCTTTCCCCTTTTCTCCTAAGGAGACCCTGCAAATTCTTCTTTATTCACTGTCCAAATCACTCTGGGATTTCTTGGGGCATCACACTAACCTGGACAACCAACAAAATCTCATGCCCTATTCAAGATTCCCTGTACTTATGGTGTTCAACTAAACTGACCACACAAGTTAAATTAGGAAATGCATTACCCAAAATATAAATTTTGCACCAATTAAACATCTCCCCCTTTAGTCTCACCCAGAAATTACTACTGTTCTTATTGTATAAGTGAAGAAACTAAGTCACAGAGGGATTAAATAACTAGCCCCATAGTCACACAGTTCTCAAATGTCAGATTTGTAATTTTTGTGTGTGTATGGGCCAAGAATTGAACCCAGATCTCCCACATGGCAGGCGAGCATTCTACCACTGAACCACCCATGCACCCCTTGGATTTGGAATTTGGGCAATGTGCCTTGAGTCCATAAACCTTGACCCTCTCTTGCCTTTTAATTATGTGTCATTTTATTCCCAATGCGTACATACACAAAGGACTCCAAAAATGGTACACTGAAGAGAAGCAATAAAACTAGGAACATAAATATCAACTCGGGATAATGTCATAAATGTAAATGATCACCAGAACTCAAACAGAAATATTAAGAATATATCTGTATGGGTTGGGGTAAATGAATCCAAGTCGATAAATAACCAAAAATGAGATTTTATAGGGCAAACTATCTATCCATTTACCTTTTGTCCTTTGCGTATTATCTGTTATGAAACTTTATAATATAGGACCATGAAGCAATTCAAGCATTCTTATTTTTAATCACAGCCCAATAGCCTCTTGATAAACCAAGGTTTTTCTACCACAAGTGAGAAATAACGCTTTCCAGTAAGAAATGTAAAAATTGTGCTGTTAAGGCAAAAAAAAGAAACCAAAAGGACAGGGGCATCATTTAAAGTAGCACTTCCCACAGCAAACAGACCATACTATTGCCAAGAAGCTTGTATGACTGGTTATATGTGCAATGATTGATAACCTGCTTGGTAAGAAAGCAGAACAAGTTATTGGAAAAGCTCCCTTTTCAAATGGCACTGTGTATGTCACATAATAACAATGACACACCTTCTGGAGGGGCAATTACTACATTGTATAATACTTAAGAACATGGACCCCAGAGCCAAGGGACCTGAATCCACATCCCAGGTCTACCACTTGCTAGCAAAGTGACCTGGGGCGAGGTACTTAACCTCCCCTCCCCAAGCCTCAGTTTCCTCTTATGTAAAATAGGGATAATAATAGTACCTGCCTCAGAGCTGATAAGAGGATTAAATAAATCAATACCATAAAGCACTTAGGGCAGTGCCTGGGACAAAGTACCTGCTATCCAAATGTTTGTTAAATCAGTAAATAAAATGTGTGCTAACAGCTATTTCACCCTGCAGGTGGACGAAATCACGGATGTGCAGTCTTCCAGTTCAGCATGTATGCAATACACCCACAAGGGAGAAATGTTTTTGTTTTTGTTCTGTTTAAAGACTGAAAGCTAATAAGTCTACAGAACAAGAGGTTTCTTTGGTTAAGCTGATGATTCTTTTGTGAGCTATAAGTGGAAAAGATGAGTTAGCTTTAGGACTGATGAAGCGCTCGCTATCTTAAGAATAAAAGAATGAAAGAATTGCCCTTAAGTGTCCATCTGTACCCGAGTGTATTGACAAAGGACAGTTGGTGGCCAAAAAGCATGCCTCCAAATCCTAATTAAGTGTTGAAGGAACTAATGAAAATTGAAAAATAAACAAACCACAGTCCTGAACAACTTTTGAATGTGCTACACAAAAAAGCAACAGTGAATACAAGCTCTCTCATTCTCCACGCTGAGCTGTGTGGGCTGTTGTATAGACTTTCTATTGCTATGATTATCCTGTGTAACCAAGAATCATAGAATCTTCATGGCATGTCAACAATATATGTATTGCCCATGTGCCTGGGATCATGTGAGGATTAGCCCGACTCCACTGTTGAATTTGGCTAGGCTTTTGCACACATCGGGGGGTTGGCTTCTGGGGCAATTTGGCTCAGATTCAAGTGCCTCTCATTTTCCAGCAGGCTACCCTGGACATGTTCCCATGGCACTGAACGAGGTACAAGGGAGCAAACGGAAACACCTCTTGAGTCCTAAGCTCAGAAATGGCACACTGTCACTTCTAACGTGTTCTACTGGTCAAAGCAAGTCAAAAGCCAGCCCGTATTTCAGGTGTGGGAAAACAGACACTACTCCCTTAATGAGCAAAACTGCAAGATCACATAGCTAAAGGAATGATAGAGAGGCAACATAAAAGGCAATTTCAATGATTCAAAAAGTTTTCCCCAAGATTTACTATCCTAAGGATGCATTTTTGATGTACCTAAAATTGGTCTATGTACATGAACTGCCCATCACGGGCTCTGCAGATGCCAAAAGTTGAGAACACTCAGATTCTACAATCAGTGCTAAGATATCTTGATTTTAAACTTAAAACCACAGCTTCTTAATAAGACCAAAACTGAATCCAAAAGGCTAACTTCTACAAGCTTTGCTGATACTTGATCCTTTGTTGGGGAAAAAAAAAAATCAATAGTATATTATTGGGCAACATTTTAAAGACATAACCAAACGCCATGATATAATAAGAAGAAATACCTTCCACAGTCACATGCAACTAGAATGGATTAGGAAACCATTTTCCTTCAGCTTGCAAGTTGAAATTTCAAACTTCCAACTTTGAAAAGTATATGCTTAAGTTAGAGTCTGACAGAGTGTTGAAAGTAATTTTCAGTGAAAAATTTCTCCTTAATTCCTGGGTTTATATCCAATTCAAATGTCTAGAACTCTCTGACAGAGCCATCAAATACCTGCTGCCATTGCCAATGACTTTGAGACATTGAGAATTAAGGGTTTCTAAATTAAAAAACAAAGTATAAGAAAAGAAATGGACTGCCTGTCAAAGCAGAACTGTGGCCGAAGTTATCCCTCAAGAAGCCAGACGACCAGTTTACTTTTCATGAAAATAAGCTGGCAATTATTACAGTCACTATCATTCCTATAAATTATATGAAAATTATGATGAATTAAAATGTTTGATTTTAAAACTGATCACGACTCTTTGAAAATACATCTGAAATTGTAGACTGCATGTATACTGATGGCCAGTATATGCTCAGATACTGAATGTTTGAAAAACAAGTAGATGGTCATCAAATATACAAAAAAGCACTTCCCAACTGTGAAGAGTCATTTTCTGTATAGATTCAGCCACTTGCAGTCAGATTTAGGAAAAGTTTAGGGAAAGATATTCTGCAATGTGAAAGTGATGTGGCGACCTTTACTAAATGAGGGTAAGAGGAAATGAAATTATCTTAGTAGAGAGATGGGGAGAATTTCCCCTAAGTCGATTTGATTGAAATGAACTATTGCCCCTTGTGCTGGTTTGAAATGATGTATGGATGCTAGAAAAGCCATGTTTTAATCCTAATCCCATTTTTGTAAAGGGGGCCATTATGAAGAAAGCAAATGCCTCCCGGAGGGCTTCATGAAACCGGAAGCCAGAGGAGAGGAAGCTAGCAGATGATACCGTGTTTACCATGTGCCCTTCCAGATGAGAGAGAAACCCTGACTGTGTTCGCCATGTGCCCTTCCACTTGAGAAAGAAATCCTGAACTTCATCGGCCTTCTTGAACCAAGGTATCTTTCCCTGGATGCCTTAGATTGGATATTTCTATAGACTTGTTTTAATTGGGACATTTTCTCAGCCTTAGAACTGTAAACTAGCATGTGATTAAATTCCCCTTTATAAAAGCCATTCCATTTCTGGTATATTGCATTCTGGCAGCTAGCAAACTAGAACACCCACTTGCTATTTGCAAGGTGCTGTGCTATGATCAATGATGGAAAAGAAGAGGTAAAAACTCAGAGTAGTGTACAAAAGCTTAAGATTCTTTTATTTAAAATGTTAAGAATAAATTAGATTGTTACCTCTATTTTATTAGAAGGCAGTAAAAACTGACTGACCCCGTAAGATCACTCCCCATCTTATTATATAGGGAAGTTGAGACTAAAAGCTTTGTTTCACCTTCTCTGATAGATGTCAAATAACTGATTTTGGTTGAGACTGGGATGCCAAATAATTAGTACTTCCTTACAATTGGGTGCATGTATACAGAATTTCTATACACAGATATATTTTTAATTTAGGGTTGAGAAAGGGGAATAATCTAGGATGATGACAGATGGGGAAAACATCTTCACCCAGCTGTGAACACCCTTTTAGATAACAAAACAACCTCTCTACCTAGCTTGGCTTCTTTCCAGGTCTCTAAGGGCCTCCTGCCAAGTCATGAACAAGGAGAGGAGCCCCTGGTCTCAGAAGCAAGTACCTAAGCCCCTTGAACCTCTGGCTAGCAGAATAAACCAATCTTTTCCTCTTTGCCTAGAATCTTCATGAAAGGAAATGAAGAGATACATCTGCTTTTAGTATCCACTGGAAATCTCTTTGTTTTCAGTTCCACTCAACCTTTCAAAACCATAATTGACTTTACTGAAATGGCCATTCCAAATGCAAAGTCTTCGAGTTACAGGTTTTTAACTTGGGGTCCGGGGGTTCTCATAAAATTCAATGTAAAGTTTCATGTGTTTATGAACTTTTTGTTGAACATTCCATTTTCCATCACTTTCTCAAAGAAGTCCATCTCCCCTAAAAGGTAAGAATACGGACAGTTTGGCTCAATGCCACAAACCATCGGTTTGCTGTTGACCTTTGGAAAGTCCTTTAGTTTATGTGTGCAAAACCAATATACAGATGGAGTGAGAGCAATGATATATATTTTAGAGGTAACAGAGAACATTTTGATCCAAATACGAGACATATGTCCTAGGGAAGGGCACCCTGAGTTGCCATCGGTTTAGGTGACAGATCTTCCAAAAGCGTTCATATCGACAGTTCTTTGAGGTAGCTGCTTAGTGGGGGATTCAAATACTTGAGTCTCTTCATGTCACCACCCATCTCAGAAAGCGCTCCCTGGGTTTTCCTGAACTCCTCCCTCTGGAGAGAATGTTCCTTCAGGGAGAATGCCTCAAATCTGCCCCACTGGTTCCTGTACAACCTCCTATACCTCTACGTTTTACTAACTTACATGACCTTACCTCCCTTCCAAATTTTATCACCCATGACATCCAATTTACATATGAGCATCTTAGCACCTAGTGGGTTTTAAAAAATGTTTCTTAAATGGATGTAAGAATGGATAGATGAATGACCAACACTAATTTTCTATGGGCTAAAAAATTTCATTAAAGCTGCTCAAAACTATCCCAGTCAGGCTGAAAACCACCCATCACTGTCAGGCTGGCCCTGCTTTCCCACATCAAGAGGCAGTGATCTGAGCCTACAGCCTGGCCAGAGTAATAGGCGACACAAGTAAAAAGATCTTGTATGTATTCCTAGGGGTACCCTTTCCTAAAAAGATCTCCAAAATTCTACTCCGATGCCCTGTGGTTGCAGCATGTGACTACTTCAAAAGTAGATCCTTATTTCAGAACCTTTTCTCGAGAGACATTTGCACCTTCCGACAGGGCAGTGGGATATTCATGTGGTGTGGCAGAAGCAGCAGGGTACAAGCTGTGCCTTGTTTCCTGGCTGGGGATGGCTGCTGAGCTTGGCACTCGGGGAGAGTCAGAAACCTTGTGTGCCTGCTGCACTTGATCATTTTCACATCCATTGCACTGCAAGCATCCTGGTACCTGAGGAAAGCTCACGTGGCCTGGAAACACAATCTAAACCCCCTCACGTAAAAACTCCATCCTTCCCATTGCACAAGCCAAATAACCTTGATGTCCCCTTGACTCTTCAATCTCACGTCCCACATCTAATCCATCAGCAAATCTTGTTCATTCTTGAAAGTAAACCCTGAATTTAACCACCTATTTCTGCCTTACCACCACCCTAATGGAAGCCACCACCTCTGTTACCTGGATTATCAAAGCATCTTCCTTCTCATCTCTTGTCTTCTCCCTGTGTCCCCTACAGTCAACCCAGCAGCCAGAATGGGCCTTTTATATCAGATCACGTCCCACCTCTGCTCAAAACCCTCCAGTCTTTTCCACCTCACTCACCTGGAACACCAAGTACTCAGTGGCCTGCAAGTCACCATAAGGTCAAAACATCTCCTACCTGAGCTCCTGCAATCTCCACCTCTCTCACTCCACTCATTTTATTTTTTTTTTCTCAGAAACAGGTGGAATTTTATTTTCTAAGAGAATAAGAGACAAATCAGACAGCGGACTTTGGCTTTCTGTCAGAGAGCCCCGATGGCTATGCAGAACTTCAGAAGAGTGATGGATCAGGGGATTCCCAGAAAAAGATCTTTCTGCCCTTCCCCAAGGCCTAAGGGGACTGGAGATTTTGTCTCAAATCTACCCTGGCCCAGAAGTGGGCCTCTGTGTATGAATTTCCTTGAAAGCGGGCCCATCTTGGTTGAGTGCATAAATGAGCATGCAAGCACAAGAAAGGAAAAGAACAATTTCAAAACAGCAATCTAAACTATACCCTGAATAAACCACAGGGCTGCCTGCTAACCATCTTTTCTCTCACCAGTTCTACAAGCTTCCTCATGCCATTTTCTAGCTTAAGCTTCATCGACAAGAATCTGGTTGCTGCCTCCTACCTACGCCGCATGCTAGGGTTGAACTGCTTGTACTTGGAAAACGACCAACGCGGGACTGGAAAGACAGAACCCAAGGGCAGATCAAGTCATCATAGAAATGTTTTATTAATCAAATATATTTACATTTCTTTGTCACTTGTCTTCAAACGTGTGCCTGTTTTTCATTTGAACACAATGCAATCTGAGAGATTCTATCACAAGAACACAGCTGCCTGCATGATTTCATTGGTCCTTTGCAGCTCTCCTAAAGCTGTGAGTTTAAAAAAGTTTTTCTTTTTTTAAAGTAAGCAAACTGTTTACCATTTTAATTGCAGGATAATTATCATTCTTGTCATATCAGTTGCCCTTACAGCAAACCATCCACAAGCTTCCACCACCCACAGAGAACTTCTTTCTCTCGACTGCCTTGTTTGAGCTTTCCAAACCTCAAACTGAAATTGAGCACTAGCCCTTATCATTTTATTTGGTGGAAAGTTGGAAAGAGATATATTCTATTCCAATAGGGAAGTTTTACAGTAAGTTTTATATAAGCATATTAAGAAGATTTACACAATGTATTGATAGCATCTAAATATTGCACTTCAATTAGCACACCACAAAGCTGGATCAAGTCTTCCCCTGGATGTAGAAAAATAAATTAACTTGGTGACATCAGGTTTCCCAAATTACTTTGCTGATCTAAGTCAAAATTTCCCTTAATATCTGAGTTGCCACTTCGGTTTCTGCTTTTGTAGCAGGGGAAGCCTCTTGCATAAAGCACTTTGAACTTCCTGGCAGAAGAGCTTTTGCCTCTATTTTTGTATTGTGCTCTCTCCAAGTTGGAAGAAACTTGAGCATTTGCACCAGATTGGTTAGAGAAAGCGGGTCTATTAGGGTTGATTTTGTCAGCGTTAGGCGTTGCTCAAATGTGGCTCTGCAGGGGCTGTGACTTGGTGGACATTTGGTCTCTAATGGTTGCTTTTCCCCAACATATGGTGATCACCTGCTGTGGATTTTTAAACACACCAAAGAGTTCTGCTGAAGGAAAATATCGCCAACTCGCTGAAGTTTACATCAAGATCGCTTTCAGGCAAAAATGACGTGCCAAGCTTTGGGGGAGAAAGGCAGCGACGGGGATGTTTTGCAAGGCAAGGTCCAGGAAATACCAAGCAGAAGCCTATCACGTTGGACTTGCAGGGGAAATGTGTTCATTGCTTTGGGAAACAAACGGACATATTAAAATCGAAATCTCTAGAAAAGCACCAACGTACATGGGAGTTTCAATAGCACGGTAAGTACCTTGTAATCACATCTGTTCATAAAGAAATTCTGAAAACTGACCTTTTGAACAACTCTCATAGTTTCATTTAGCTTACACTCAAGAACGTGAACTGGTTTCATGCATGCAAACTATATTATCTGGATTACCTAATAAGCCAAACCTATAATGACGGCAGTCCTTGGACTTCACAGCTTTAAACCAATAGGCACACCACATAAGCCCATATTCTTAATGGATACAACTGCATAATTACCCCATTGAAGCCTGAAAAGTAATTCACTAAGCGTTTGGTCAGAACAAAGAAAGAAAATAAGATCTCACTAAGTCCCATTCAGTATGTGTTAGCACTTGTCCATAGAGTTCAAGTATAGTTCTCTTTGGACCACCATCCAACATTATCTGTCTTCTTGCCCATTGCCATTTGTCCTAATGTGTATAAATACTTGAGAAGACCGTATGTTCTTTTCTTCTTTTAATGTGGAATTTTATTTGCATGTTTAGAAAAACGAAAACAGTGCTTACCAGCCATGGGATAATTGAAATTCTACTGTTGAGGGGCACAGATGTGGAGATTTCAAATTCAGCAATTACAATGATGTACATTTTAAGAGTATTTTAGCATTATTTCCACTATCACATTTTAGAAATCAATTATGCTTGTATATGCTAACTTCAAAAAGCTCTTGTTCTCAAAAAGGTTTTCCTAGAGAAGGATTTTGCCTCCCTTTTTAAAAATGACTACTGTCATGTGGGTTTGGAGGAAAAAATCTAAAGAGCTAAGATAAGATTGTGAAGCATAAAAGAAGAAGGTAATGTTAGCATCTTTGCTATAGGGCTGTGGAGGGTTAAATTAGATAATCCATGTTAAGCAGCTAGAACAGTGTCGGACCGTAATTGCACAATATAAATTGCTCTCATTATCATTTCATCAACATGTCAGGAAGTAAGGGCAGCTCAGTTTCCTTACTTTCCCATTAAAACTTACAGAATAGATTCTTTTCTAATTCTAGGAACAATGGAAACATCTTGGTATATAGGGAAGACGATTCAATAGTTCTGTGGTTTTGCGCTGTTTGACATGCTTTTGTTTGTTTTTATGCTGGTTGGCATATTTATCTGATGAACAATTTGACATCCAATATTTAAATGAAGAAACTGAATAAATATTTTAAATGTGACCCATAACCAAAGATTATAAATAAAACACTGGGGAAAGGCTTCTGCAGATACAGCAAAGTTCTTTTCAGTTTGGCTGTCTCTGAAAAATGACAGAATTTAATCTTGAGGAGGGCTCAAGTATGCGGTTCTCCCTGGGACACTGGGAAGCAGTGTCACAAAATAGCAATCCAGTTGTTACATTGTGGCAGTTCAGATAAGTGCTTGTGATGGGAAAAACCTCAAACTCCCAGGTAGATAACTACCCAAACATCTAGTCACTTCCTACAATTTCTCCAAGCCTATTCACCTTCCAAGTATCGTAGCAAATGAATGACGTTTGGGGAACCTACTGTCATCCCTTAAAGAAACATACCTCTCAGTATCTTTGTTGGTGACAGGGATTGGTAAAGCCTATGGGAAATAAAGTTAAATTCCCATCAAGCAAGGAAAATTGAAACTAACTTTTTTGACAATGTGTTTATTTAGTGTATTTGTTATTGCTGGCCAGGTTTCTGTAGGCAGGAGTAGCCTTATTGTGGAGACAAATGATTGGCTCCTCAAAGCAGAACTTCTGGGGTGTGCTTTGTCTCGAGACCCCACACTGCTCTGGAAATACGTTCTCTGTGAGATGTGCTTTGTGTCTTCATTTTAAACAACCCAATAGATCCTTGCATTTGATTTTTAAAATCAGTGCAAATGCGTACACAATGCTATTTCTACTCTGAAAGGCTATCAGATATTAGTTTCTTATATGGACAGCTCTAATAACCAATTATTAGTAATTAGCTTTGCAATGACATGACAGAAACCCGGGGTCTGGAGCCACTGAGGGGGAGCTACATTTAGTTAAAACTGAATTTAACCAACCCCCTGAGGAATATGCACTCTGATAGTGCTCTCTGAAGTGCCTGGGGACAACTGTGTGTGCTCTTGCAAAGAGCTTGGAGCAGCCCTCACTTCTGACAGCTTCACAGCACACAGTGGGACAGCAGCTACGTTGCCCAGGCCTGTCACCGATGGAACCTCAGACCCTGGCAGGGCCTGCAGGGGTCCTGCTCTGAGCAACTCCAGCCCCAGCCCCATTTGTTGCCTTATCCCTGGAATAGGGTCATAAAAACCATAAGGCTCTGACCCAAAATCCTGTTCCCTTGATATTGTTGGTAAAAACTGATAGCCTGGTGGGCCAACTGAGTTGTGCCTCTTAATTTCTTTTGAAATACGCTACTTTCTGGTCCTTAGCTGACCTTGTATCTCTCTGATTCACCCACTGCAGCAATCTCTGTAACGTCACTGAGATGGGGTAAAGGACTCAAATACACTTGCTACTAGCCAGTCACATAGAAGATTATTATTTTCTCACTAATAGTCACCTAAATAATGTTGATTATGGCAAACACCTAAAATGGGATCCTTAAACAAAACAAGAGTTCAATAAATTGTTGTTGAATGAATGAATGAAAAAAAAAACCATCAACCAGCCAATAGTTGAAAGACTGATGAAAAAAAACAAACGAAACAAAAAAATTTGATGAGCTGGCAAATGTTTATAAATCTTCGTAAATATGGACTAGAATGAAGTTTTCCCAAGGTTTTTGATAACCTAATAAACCATAGCCTTTGTGTGGGCAGATGCAGTATTATAACTTCCTCCTACAGTTTCCAGTATAAGGCTATCACTTGAATGGGCACTCGATAAATATTTACTAATTGAGTCAAATTATATAAATTATACGAGACGGTGTTTTGCAGCTTTAATTACTCACACAATAACTCGGTAAAAACACATCTTCCTTCAAAAAAACAGTCATTTTTAAAGACAACCCAAACAAAAACTTATCTTAAAAAAAAATCCACACACATTTTCTAGGGAAAATATTCAGCTTTGCCTTGGGTTACTGAGATTTTTCTAGAAACGTAACAGTCTGAAGTTCAACCCGTTATCTTCTTGTAGTTTAACTTTTTTAACTTTTGCCTGGCATTGCCCTTTGGCACATACTCTTTCCTAGACAAATGAGCATAAGTTAGGTCTTATTCTAAAAAAATAAAGTTATGTTCTGTCCTCATTGACTGAAAAGGACAAAGAGGAATTGCCTCAACAACTAAATGCTGATTTTGCTCTGTTGGTCTACCTTTCTCATCTTAGATATCTTCTTCCATCAGTGATTCGGAGCTTTTATTATCTTTGCACCATTACTAATTAAGAAGTTGCTAATAAGGGAACCAACCAGGCAAATCTTTATTACTAGCAGTTTCTACTACCCATTTGCTTTATCCCAAGGGATTATATGTCAATTTTAAATAGAAAAGGCTAGAGCAATTGTTTGGAGGTGTCAAGTAGAGCCTTCCTTCCTCTCCAGTATACACTTCAAATAAAAACATTTGGGATCCAAGCAGGTCTCAGAACCTGCTCTAGGGCTCCAGGTCAATTTGCAGGTGTAGGCCTGACTAACGGACTGACAGACTGACAGCCTAGACTGGTCTGTTAGAAGCTGGCAATGGCTCAGTAATGTGAAAACTGAATAGCCAACAAATGCCTGGAAAACCAGAGTATGCAATTTTTTGTTAAGCAGAAAATATTTTCTTACCAAATTTGGTGGGAAATATATGCCAACAATGCCACATTCATTGGGAGTTTGGGATCAGCTACCAAAGCCATCTGAATGGCAGAGATCTTTGTTAGGGGGACAGTTCCCTTGCTATAAACTGAGGCAGGAGTGAGGGCTTCCCCTTCTCTCTTATGGGGTGCTCTGTGTTCAATCATGAAATGAAGAAAATGGCTGAAAAATGAATGATTCCTCTTGTTGAAAAAAATTCTAGAAATATACAGGGGAGTCCCTTACTCTCCTTTTCAAAAAGTGCAGCCAAATGTTTCAACCTTAATAAATGCAATGGGCATGTATGTAGCCTTGTGTCATTTTCTTGCCGGTTTGGGGTTAACATGGCTACATATTCTTTCCACTCTTCCCGATGGCACACATTGTTGGCAAATGTTTCCGTCACCTAGGGCAGAGAAGGAACTGGAACACATTCCTTTCTACCAGAGGGGATACTTTCAATCAGCAGCAGTTACACAGCATCACAGATTGCAAGCTACTTCCATGACAGCAAGCCAGCAAGAGCTGGGGGGAAATTGACTGGAGATTGGGCAACAGAGGTCAGCATTCACCAAGCTCCTCTCCGGTGGCCCACCATCCCAGAGATTATTCATATATACACACATGTAATTATTCATCACTTCTGACCCAATTCTCACTGTTCATGAGGCCCTGTTTTATTACAACTTTAAATGTGGCAGGTGAGGGTGAAGGAATGTGGGATCAGAATTAAAAGGAAATGATGATTTTTGGAAAACCGAATACAAGATGACAGATTCAACTGAAACCACACAGGATCACATGCCTTTCAAGCAGGGTCTCATATTTTTGTTGAGGGCAGACAGTGAGAGGGCAAAGAGACTAGCAGTTCCCTGCAAGGCTGAGCCCTGCTATCAAGCGAGCAAGAAATCAACAAGCAGGAATTGCAGCTATCGGGCACTTAAGATAAAACCATTCAGCTTTCTCGAAACTGGCTGTAGAGGTATACTCGGTCTCGGTGCCGCTGCTCAGAGGCAAAGGACTGAGCCCCAGGAGCCATTATTCCTTCCTGCATTGGACCATTTCATGCAGTATGACTGGATGTTGTCGAGCAACACTGCTGAGCTCCACAGGGCTAAAGGAAGTCTGAGCACTCAATGGAAAAAAGGAAGTGAAATGATGTACATAATTCTTCCTCTCTCAATCAATCTACCTTCAGAGAAGAAGGCCTAATTCTGTTGAAATTTCCCTATTTAAATTTGTATTTCTTTTTAGAATTATCAGGGGGTAGAGGACATGGTAATTCCTCTTGATAAAAATTAGCTGTTCCTGGGTAGTTTTGTCCTAATCACAACCCTCTCCGTGGCTCCCCCTCTCAATGTTTCCTGCAGAAATGCTCCTCTCTCACTCAGGAATGAGTAAACGAACCTCTGAATCTTTACCTGTACAAGGATGAAAGATGAAACCACCTAAAAGGGCCTTGACAAAACTTGGCACTATTTCTGCTTATATAGTCCACCACTTTCACAGCAACAACAAAAAAATTACTTGAAACCTAATACCTTATATTCAGCTTCAGACAGAACTTTATTTTCCTTTTTTTTTTTTTTTTTAAGCTAAAATCTTATTGAAAACAAAATTTTCTCAGCTAGCTGCTTCGGGGCAATATACTGAATTATGAAGCTCCATACATTTTAAATGTTTTTGGAATCCTGCCAGGAACCCGGTAAGTCCTCCCACCCCCATCTTTCCCCCCCTTGAATTCTGATGTTTAGACCATTCTCTTCCTTTTCCAGGCTCTTCTGCATCACGGAGAGGCTGTTGGCTGAAATGAGCCACCAGGGAAAAGTGCATGAGAAAGTGAGGGTGGAAAACACAAAGACAGAAATTCATCTTGAGATGGCACTGCCTGAGCCAGGGCTCTCGCTTCTGCTTCCAGGGCCCCTCCTGGGCAGCTGGCATCAAGCCCAGGCCACATCGAAGTTGCAGGGAGAAGGGCTGTACAATGGGTCCCCTTGAATCATGCTCCTAAAAAAGCAAAAGGTGCAACGAGAAATGGGTCCCTGTGCATTCTTAGTCACAGTTGTGGACAGAAGAAGAACCCATATGATTCTTCCCTTTGGTATTAAATAACAGTTTTTTTTAAAAACAAAAGCTTTTTAGAAACAAAGCAAATACTTGGTGA
>PVIY010001123.1:41434-86833 GCA_004026745.1 Myrmecophaga tridactyla
TCCATGCACTTGCTCCCCACCAAGAAAAAAAAATTCAACAAATGGTGTTGCAATAATGGGACAGTTACATGGAAAAAGAACGAAATGTGACCCCTAGCATACAGCATGCAAAATAATAATAATAATAATAATAATTACCAAAAGCTGGTGGTCTAGAGACCCCAGGTCTGTCTATATCTCCCATGTAATGTAATATTCTAGTCTGGGGGCTGCTCAGCCTATCAGGAAAAAAAAAAGAAATCCAGCGCAGCCTCTAGTCATTCTGTTGTCGTTCCTGGCTGGCTGGCTGCAGCCATCCATACCCGCAGAGATGGGTGGTGGCCGGGAGCTGGGCACAGGCAGACTGTCATGCTCTCCCAGGCAGCCTGGAGCCCCCGCTGGGCACCTCCCAGGGCACGGCGGTCACCTCAGCCTTCCCCTCCATGTCCCCTCCTCAGACCTCTGAAGGATATTTAGGAGGAGCCACAGTCACCTGTTCCTCTTAAAAAATAATACCACCTCTAGCTTTCTGGTCTCTGCACTGCTGGGACTGTGGCAAAAGCCATCTGGGGAAGGTCCCCACTGCCTGACTCAGAACCACAGCCCGAGGAAATCCACAGGTCCCATTACCCACTGTGCCTTCCTCTCTTTCTCCTCTTTACGAAAATTATAAACATGTCTTGCCACAGAAATAATTACCTACAGAAATAGAAAACATCCATCCACTTTGGGGATATTTTGCAAAGTTTGGAATGTTAGGAGATGGGAGCGTGAATATCACCCTTGGATCTTTCAGGGCTTCTGTGCCCGCCCAGGGTGTCAGTGTGGAGAGACTGTTTCTTTGATTGTCTTTCAGGGAATATTTTTTTGCAGCCTGTTCCACTGTTAAAAACTGCACTGTGATCTTGACAAATGTATGATGTCAGCTTTAATGTATCAGACCTATCAGCTCAATGAAAATAACTCAGAAGTATTGATCACCTAATGATTTTTGGTGCATTCATTAACAGCCACGGGCAGCTCAGCCCCTCTCCGGAGCTCCTGAAGTGCTGATGACACGTTAGCGACTTGCTGATTGTTTATTAGAAAACTGATTAGTTACTGGATTAGTGTGTCAAAATATACTACCTTTCATGGCTTGACAAACTTTCAAATTATTACATTCCTTTTTTTTTTTCGAAGCTCTAGAGTCAATTTCCAAGAGAGGAATAGCTTGAACAATTATGAGGAATGACAATTTACCCGGGTCATGATTTTGCTCTTCTAATCCCATGTATTAGAATATAAACAAATTATAAATGGGAAGGTTAGTGCTTCATATAGGGCAAAAATGTGTTTGTATATGAGATATTTAAACATCCCCATTAAGGGGAGGGTTGATTTTTTTTCTCAAGTGTTTGCCTTAAATACCTCACAGATATTTCTATGCATGGAACAATTTGTTGTAAGAGTCAGGAAATTTACTAAGTCAGATTTAAGGGGCATGTGAGAAGCTGACTGCCGAAAAATCATCTCTAGTGCCATCCACTCACCAAATGTGAGTAAAAATACTTGCAGATGTGTGGAAAGTTACCTTAATCTAGAGCCTTGTCCCAGGAATTTCTCCTTAAATTACCTTACTCTAGATCCTCTTCCCAGGAATTTCCCCCTTTTAAGTAGAGCGTGCTGCTAGAAATCATTATCTATATGATTTGGAAATTATAAGAATACAAGTTGGATAGCTGAGGAAACAAAGGGAGCAAGGTAATAACATGCTTGATTTTGTTTTTAATTTGGGTAAGGGTAGGACCTCCATTTTGCATTTATTGGCTTCAACTTTAGAAAAAAATCCCATCACAAAATATTTTCAAAGCTTAATGAAACCCATCAGAAGGACAGACTCAATTAAAGAGCCCAGATTCTGGCAGGTCAAAGCCTTGACTGCAATTGAGCTAGCATCTGATTAACCCTGAACTACTATCCCAGATGAGTGACGGGCTGTGGGCATATCTAAGCCTGGACTTCGTGCCGTATAATAGGATATGAAGGTAGGAAAGATGCGGGTAATGAGCCAGGAGGAAAGAAATGCTCTGCATGCATGGGTCTTCCTCGTGGGTGCCCTCCCTCAGCACAGGTGTCCATGCCACAGCCATCAATGGAACACTGTAGGACACGCAGGTGGAGAGGCATGCAGATATTTCAGCACAGAGAAAGTCCCTGAGTTTCATCACGTATGAGAGTCCTAATTATAACTCAAGTTCCTCTTAGATTTGAAGTCATCCTTTACTTAATATGATGGTTGATTGGATTATATGTGCGGGGGCTTAATTGCCTCTTGAGAGTGACAGAAGAGCAAAACCACGGAAAGTTTTATTTCACAGAAAACTTGCAAAACCCTTTCTGTGCACTACAAGTCACAAAATCCTTCTTGAGCTGAACCAAATTGCACAGGGCTTCATACAGATGATGTGCTCACTGCATAGTTACTGATTTGATTTGATTTTGCCTATGTCTTGTTCAACTATTAGGCATGCTTCGGAATTTCCTTCGATTTTCCTACTGAACCAAACGGCTTTTACTTGGGGCAAAAATACAGTTTTATCCTAACAAAGATAAAGAGAACTCCTCCTAAGCAAAGTCCTGCTCTTGTGAATTTTTCCAGCTGAGCAGCCAGGCATCAAGCAACTCACATGGATCCTCCCAGCAGAGCAGAACAGCCTACCTGAAAGCCTGCAAGATTATTTTTAGTAATAGAAGAAAGAAAAGGGAGTCCTCACTGTAAAGACTTCTTCGACGGGCAACCTCGTCTCTCCCTCCCTCTCTTTCTCCCTTGCTTCCTTTTTGCAATAAAGTGTTTGGCAATTGCTATGAAATGAAATGACGTCTTGTTTTTGCTTCTTGTTCAGCACAAACTGAAAGCCAAGAGTTTCAGTCAGATGCTTTGATTTTCGCGTGTCCTGTATGCTCATTTACCTTCCAGATTCTAAGGCCATGGCCTAGGTCAGCTGTCCACAAGGCGTCTGCTCTATCTAGAGCTCAAGAGATGGAGTCTTCCATGGGCTGCAGCCAATCAGATCGGGAGGCAGAGCCAGGAATGAAACTCTGCTCTCTCCTCCAGCCTTTGCTGATTTGCAATAGTCTCGCTCTGCCTTCAGAACCCACTTCCCCACAGAAGATTTTAGAAGTCAGAAGAGCTTTTCCCTGATGTAGCAGACACAATCTCGAGGCTTGCCCCTGAGAACTCTGTGGAAATCTCCTGGGCCCTGGGTGGGTGGGTCAATTTGGGGAATGAGCCATTTGGGGCAGTTATTTGGAAGTTGCCCAAGGCATGGAGTTTAGCGATGGGCATCTTTACAAGATTCTTTTCCTTCTTGCAACATTGTTTAAGCCAATGCCCATTAGTTGAAGCAGTAAAGTTAACTGCTGTGGCAAAACCCATTTTATTGACTAATCTGCAATGAAAGTTGTTTTTGAATGTTTGTTTTACAAACTCGTAAAAGGATATCTTCATAATATTTACAAATGCCCATGGGATGGATATCCATGAGCTGTGGCTGGAAGATTCCCAAAACTCCCTTGGGACAGTACAATGCTAAAAGACCTGCTTGTATACACTAAAGGATTTAATTTTCCATTTCCTAGAAGAGGTTTAAATCCTGCACTTTAAAACTAAGCTGACACTCAGCTCTCCCTTGGGAATATATATTTGATAATTTAAACTAAAAGCGACAGGATGTGGCTTTCTTCATAGGAGTAGGAGCCAAAGGAACTGAAAGTAAAAGACCCGTAGAGCCCAATCCAATCAATTTTGGTTGTTTATCTTCTTTTCCAGATGAAATTAGATTATGGTCCCAAAGAATACTTTTGAAAAGAAAAAAATACAATAACCAAAGCCCAGCGAATATTAATTTATGAATTGAATTTAAGTTAAAATGGCAGCTTTATCGGTAACATGACAAAAACAGGATGTTAAAGAAAAAAAAATTGAGAGGAGTCAACGAGGTTACACATAAGTAACACCTTAACATTAAAAGAAATCTATTTCTCATTTTGACCCTGAAACGTCTTCAATTAATTACTAAAATCTATTTACACAGCAACAAGGTAAAAATCAATCTGCTTCCTGGCACTGCATCTGTTTAGCTGCCCTCGCTAATGCAAGGGGCCAGAAAGATGCTCGGTTCTCCGGCAACTCTGCTTTCGAAAGGCACTCCTGTGCAAAGGGCATGGGGAATGTGCGATTGTCTTCTTCCCATCCACAGCAGTGGTGACACCAGAATCTGTGATTCTCCTGAGGGCAGGAGTCCACTGGGCAGATGAGGATGCAAATTCCCTTACAGGGAACTCCTAGGACTGTGCTAATCCACCTGGCACCTTAGGGTGTGTGGTAGATTCAGTTGTCATCTTGGCCAGGTGAAGGTACCTAGTTCTGTTGCTGTGGACATGAGCCAATGGTACGTGAACCTCATCTGTTGCTCGTTACATCTGCAGTCGGCTAGGAGGCGTGCCTGCCATAATGAATGATGTTTGATTTAATTGGCTGGTGCTTAAATGAGAGCGCTCAACGTAGCTCAACCACCCAAGCAGCTCAGCATATCTCATCTCAGCACTCGCAGCTCAGCCCAGGCCTTTGGAGATGCAGAAAGGAATCACCCCGGGGAAAGTTGTTGGAACTCAGAGGCCTGGAGAGAAGGCCAGCAGAGATCACCCTGTGCCTTCCCACATAAGAAAGAATCTCAGTTGAAAGTTAGCTGCCTTTCCTCTGAAGAACTATATGTCAACTAAATAAATCCCCTTTTATTGAAAGCCAATCTGTCTCTGGTGTGTTGCATTCTGGCAGCTAGCAAACTAGAACAGGGTGAATTAGAAAAAGCACCCCATTGGGCTATCGCAGCCCCGGGGCCACAGTTTATCCAGTGCAGTGCAAGCCCCGTTTTAGACCCCACTCTCTCCCCACCCTGTCAGCCCGATGCCCTTTTGCAGTGAACAAACTGCAGCTATGTACATAAGCAAAAATTATCAATGTTTTTATTATTAATTAATATCATAAATGAAGCCATGATGAAAAATAGTTTAAAAATAACAACTAGAGGTATCTAAATCCTGAGAGGTGAGGGAAGATGCAGCCTTTTGTGGACTCCTCCCTCTGCTGACAGGCACAGAGGTGGTCAGGAAAATGACCAGCAGGACTCTTCCTACACAAACTAAGTATGGCCTCAGGCTAAGCAATGCTGTGGCAGGACCCCGTGCAGATAGGGACAGAGGGAAAGTCATGGGTAGTGAGACTTTGGGCAGACTTCTTGGCTGAGACTGAGCAAAGGGTTAGTCTCCTACTGCCTAAATAGTTTTGTCTCTTGCTTGGTCTTGTCCTACAGAAGGTAAAAAAAAAGAGCTATACTCAATGCCCTTTTACTTTTCTCCTTAAACACAAAAAGCCAGTATGGCAAAAGAGTAGAGAGCGATGTAAGAGGGTTAAACAGAAAAGGACTCATTACACAGACAGTAAAACCTGCTCTGAGACCGCTAACCAGTCATACATGATGAGTCACTCTCTGAAGCCTTTTCACATGCTGTTTGGGCTGCCGCAAATGCCTGTTTCCCCCTGTATGTCTGACAAACTCCTACTTATCCTTCAAAACACATTTTTGAAGCATACCATTCATTAAAAAGAAAAAAACCCACATCTGAAATATCATCTATTCCAGATGGCATTGATTACTCCACCTGTGTGCTACCCTCAAACATGGTATATACATGTTTTATTGTTGCACTCTTCATTCTAAATTGCAATACTCGTTCATTATTTGGGCTTCGTCACAAACTATGAGGTCTTCAGAGACATCTTTTGTATCCCTTGTTCAAGGTGCCAAGTAGCAGAGTAGGTGTGCAATAAATACTTGCTGAATGAACAAACACATATTTAGATGATTGAATGAATCAATGAATCAATGAATCAATGAATGAAGAGGACACCTTACTTGACTCAGATATCTACTGCTTTCATGATTATGATACATCTAGGAACACATATTCTCTCTCAGGTACCCTGGCCTTGCCAAAACCTTGGAATTCAGTTCTACCTCTTTCCACATTTCCTGAGTCCTCAAGAACTCTGAGCATTTTACCCCCATCAACAAGGCATTTCTGAGGTCCAGCAAGTACCCACAAAAATCACAAGTTGGCTGCTATAATAGAGTCAAACCCCTTTAATATATAAGAAATAAGAGGAAACAGTTTGCCAGAATCCCAAAAACTTCAAGTTCCCAAAAGATCCAGATGTCCTAAAGTCATGGCCAACTCGCTGATGGCCATGAGGCCCACTGATGGCTCTCAGAGCTCCGTGTGGCTCCTAACTCAGATTCTAGAAGTTCCTCAGGAACTGGAAAGCATCTTAAAATGACTGTCTCCTGCCTCCTTATTTTAATGATGAGAAAACAGAACCCAGAACAATGATCTCATGTCCAAGGTTGCACAACCTGAGCCCGAGTCAGTGTGCAGGTATCCTAATCAAATTCTCCAAACTTCTGCCACTAAGCCAGTAGGTCCTTCTGCAGCTTGGACACTGCCCTTCCAAAGAACCTCCTCCACCAGCTGGCTGGGCTGGGCAGGGCGGTGCCTGGCCCAGAGCCAGTCCCTCCACTCTTCTGCCAGCACTCAGGGGAGGGTAGGAGGAAGAGACGCGAGGAGGACAGGGCCACGGCTACTTACTTGAAGGGCTTTTCTCCAGTGTGGGTTCGAATGTGGTTGTTAAGGGTGGTGGCCCCAGCAAAGGCACGGCCACAGTAGCCGCACTTGAAAGGCCGGTCACTGGAGTGAGTGACCACGTGGTTCCTCAGCTCTGAAGGTTGGGAAAAGGACTGGGAGCAGTGACCACACTGGTAGGGTCTGAAACAAATAAAGAGACTGCCTGGTTATTATTTCCTCTGTTGGTCAAAGGGATGCAGCATCATGGCGGCAGGGCCAAGACTTTTTGGTGACACTTTCCCCATCTCTCAAGCAAAGCATAGAGCTTTGGTCACTGGGTTCCCACCGCTCTACTTGTTGCCACAGCAACGGGATGCATGGAGCTGATGAGACAGATTGATTCCCAAACTAATATTTTTTTCCTGTACCAATTGTAACATTTCAAGCACCCCTAATTTCTTGTTTTTATTCCCCCTTGAGTGAATATTAGTGTACATTTGTGACCACTGAAGTACCGATTTGGTTGAGCAGAATATTAAGACAGAACATATGTAATTGTCTCATCCTTCCATGGCACGTTTAACTTTTGCAAGGTGTGTTAAAATCAATTATCTAGTTTAATCTTTACAATAATCCTCCAGGATGGGGGAAAGCAGCTGTCATCATCGCCACCTATCAGAAAACAGGATAAACTGTATTCCCAGGAGTACGTTATTGATGCAAAGTCCTGTCTAGGATATATGGACTTTATCTGAAGTGCCAGGAGACAAGGAAGCAAGTGCACAAGTGTTTTAATAAATGCTAAACTCTTGGAGGCAGGGTCTGTCTATAGCAGAATCACTGGTATTGGATAGACGAACACAGAATTACAACCTTATCAGTCTCTTTGTACAAGAAACCTGGTCTTGAAACACACACAGGAATCCTGATTTCTGTGTCCTTCACCCCCCTCCCCCAATATTTACTCCTAGGCCCTTTTTCTTAAATCTCCTCGGCTCCCCCACTCCTTCTGATGCCGAGCCATGATTTACAGCAGTGTGGAAATGATGGGATGTCACTGAGCTTGCAGAAGGATGGCTCTGATGCAAAAGCAAGTGGAAGGAAGTTGTGACAAATATCTAATAATTAGCAAGATTATCCGAGAATATTCTTTCCAGCTCAGGAGAAGTAAATCCATTTTTGGTTTTCATAAAACAAATTAAAATTCTGCCTTCTCCACAGACGTTCTGCTGCTTACTGAAGCAGAATCTGGTGAGTGATATAAAACCTGGGGAGTTTTCCCTAATGGAAGCTATTTCATATCATTCCTTGACAGGGCTCTAATTTGTTTATCAAAATTTTAAAGAAAATTAATAATCTGTTGTGAGGGTTAGTAACAGCACTCATTAAGCCCAGACCTTCCTAACTGTATTTAGAAAGCCAATGGCTAAAGCAGGCTTAATTGCTCTACCTTTAGCAAATGCATAAGCTCCAATGACCAAAAACCCAAATGTAAGGCCAGGAGACAATGGTAACCAAGCATGTACAACAATTCAATTAAGTGCAAAATAAAGTGTAGCCTCTCATTTGTCAAGTGAAGTGCTTAATTGTGGCTACTTGCCTCACTGAGCACAAATACTATTACTTTACCAGGCTTCGGCACACTGAGCACTGATTGTAGAATTTTTTAGCTTGATTAATAGTCCAGGATTGGTCAATAACTCAATACTATACAATTTTAATTACTTACATTAAGAAATCTATCTAACTGTCCTCCAACAAGTTTCAAAGAAATATATAAGAGTCCTTGGTAAGGAGTTTATCAATCTTGGCAAATTACGTGCACATCTTATTACAATTACAAAATAAATGCTTTGAAAGCCATTAAAATTATATTTAGGTGAAAATATTCTCCTGCCAAGCCTGGTCTTTGTGGTGACTGTTAACTTTAAAAGCCTCCTCAAAAATGATTCTCTCAGGGATGACTTTTTTTTAATGTTATTGAAGATTACAAGCAAAATAATATATTAATATATGCTATATCCACTGACAATTGATTTTTCTAATAGTGAAGGGACCATTAACATTTATTAGCCTCTGGTTATCTATTTTTAATAGCTATCACAATAAACAATAAGCCACTAAACAAAACCAATTAATCTTTTCTTTTTTTTCTAACTCTGCTGTCAAAAGTTGGACTGATTTATTTCTTATGGTCAGAAGTCAATCCATTCTTTTTATGCTAATAGTCACGATGGCAAAGATTTACACGCAGGAGAGCAGAAATGACAACAGAGAGCCTTATGTTGAATTTTTATATCAGAGGAGGGTGTACAGGTGGTTCAGTGGTTAGAATGCCCGCCTTTCATGCAGGAGACTCGGGTTCGATTCCCAGACCATGCACCCCCAAAAAAGAAAAAGAATATATCAAAGGAACACCAACGAAAGGATAATGGCATTCGAAAACATCACCATTGCCCAGCACTGGCCTGAGAAGTGTTTGCTAGGAATCCAGTGACCTAAGGTACAGTTTTCAAAACTTCGCAGGCTCAGCTTGACTGAATGGCAGGGTCTAGAGGAGGCAAGACAGGAGAGACAAGTCCTGCTTCAGTCCCTGACCCCAATCAGCTTTGGAACTTGGGGCAAGTCACTCAACTTCCTGAGTCTCCATTTTCTCATCTCTCTGGGAAGGGAGATGGATTGAACTACATGCTCATTCTGATGAGCTCTTTTCCTACGTTCCAGATAATCAACAAATGTGCATCGTCTGAGGATCGTTCCAGGGCACAGCTTCTCAGAAGTTAACGGCAAAAATATGCTCTCCATCTTCCATCAGGCGTACGAGCCAGTTCTCTGTACACAGAGCTGTGCATGTGTGCACTGCACATGCTAATTAGAAGATGGATGATTTAAACTTATTTGGTGAACACGTGCAAATATAGAACAACAAAATACAGTTGATCCCAGAAAGCAAAGTGATGACCCTTCAATCTTAGCTACCTCAAAAAATAAGACTTTAGACCCTTCAGTCACATTCAACTCTGCAGAAGCTGATTTTTATATAGAATCAAGAACTAACACACGTACCCTACTTGCCACTGCAATAACAGATTGTCTCTTCCAGCCTAGAAATTTATAAAAAGTTAGTCCTCAGAAAGCACAGAAGCTACACAGTTAGTAGGGTAGAATTTCTTTAAGCCCTCTTTTCTTGTTCTTTCAATAACTTCTAAAAAAATGAGTTAGGGAAATGGTCAAAAATTCATCTCAGCTTTGATTGTGTGATAGGGTTTCATCTAAGGGCATAGAATATGTTCAAGACAGAATTAAATCTCCAAGCCCAAGAGCTGGACTAAGAACAACACTTAGGTATCACAACTTCTTTTGAGAACACTTAAGGTCACAAGCCTTAAGATGTGGGTGTATAAATATACATAAATATATATATATTTCTATTAGCACAATCTTATTCCTCACCTTTTAATTTATAGCTGAAGGACCTTTAAGGCACAGAATTAGTTGCCATCACTCAGCTTTTTTTTTTTTAACTTTTTTTTATTGTATAGTATAACATATATACAAAGCAAAGAAAGAAAAAAGCAATAGTTTTCGAAGCACTCTTCAAAAAGTGGTTACAAGATGGATCCCAGAGTTTGTCATGGGCTACCATATGATTCTTTCAGATGTTTCCTTCTAGCTGCTCCAGAATATAGGAGGCTAGAGGGCTTAAATACTTTTCTATCATCACAATCGACTTTTGTTTCCTTCTTTTTTGTGTGTGAACAATAACATATATACAAAAAAGCTATAAATTTCCAAGCACAGCACCACAATTAGTTGTAGAACATATTTCAGAGTTTAAATGGGTTACAATTTCACCAATTTAGGTCTTTACTTCTAGCTGCTCTAAAATACTGGAGACTAAAAGAGATATCAAGGTAATGGTTCAGCATTCATATTCATTTGTTAAGTCCTATCTTCTATGTATAATTCCACCATCACCTTTGACCTTTCCATACCTCTCTTTGGGGTTTTGTGGGCCATGGCAATTTTAAATGTTTGATATTGGAAGGGTCTGTCACTAAAATGTACTCAGCTTTTTATTTTGATAACTTTCCCATTAATTTTTTAATGTCTGCCCTAAAATAAGGCTTTAGTTTGTAAACATTTGAATGCTGTCTTTATCAACTCCGAAGTTGGATATACTGCAGCAGATTCAGAAGTCCTTTGATGTGTCATAGCAGAAAAAGCTCTGAGGATTGACATGACCAACTGTTGGTTAACTGCACTCTTTCCAGGATCTCATGTCACTAAGCGGGAATCTTCTTTCTAGACCACTTTGATTCTCCCCACATCATCACACACACACACACACACACACACACACACGTAGCATTTCACTCTTCTCAAGGCAAACAAAATAAGCATTCCTCACAAAGGCATAGCATCATACACCCAGCAGTAGCTTATCAAACCCCCCTCCTTTTTTTTTTTTTTAGCAACCTGAGACCTATGCTATCCAATGGAATCCATTCTGCCATGATGGAAATGTTCTATCTCTGCATTGTCCAACACAGGAGCTGTTGAGCAACTGTGATGCGGCTAGTGCAACTGAGAAACTGAAGTATTACTCTACTTAGTTTTGAGTAATTTGAATTTAAATAGCCTCGTGCATTTAGTTCCAATACAGAAATACCAAGCTTCTTTACAGTGTGACTGTGTGATTGTGAAAACCTTGTGTCTGATGCTTCTTTTATCTACCTTATGGACAGACGAGTAAAACATACGGATTAAAAATAAATAAATAATAGGGGGAACACACATTAAAATAAATGTAGTAGATTAAAATGCTAGTGATCAATGAAAGGGAGGGGTAAGGGGTATGGTATGTAAGAATTTTTTTCTGTTTTCTTTTTATTTCTTTTTCTGAATTGATGCAAATGTTCTCAGAAATGATCATGATGATGAATATGCAACTATGTGATGATACTGTGAATTACTGATTACATATGTAGAATGGAATGATCATATGGTAAGAATGTTTGTGTTTGTATGTTAGTACATTTAATAAATAAAATAACTTTAAAAAATTGTAAGAAATGAAAAGAAAAAGAAAAGAAATACCAAGCTTCATGAAAAACCTGAAAGTGCTCTGTACTCAATGAAGAAATAACTGAAAAACAGACAAAGCTTGGGTTGATTTAGTTAGTATATATCAATGCTGGTAAATTTACAGCAGAAAGAAGGCAGTGAAACAATTTTGTACATCCTCTGGCATTTTATCTGTTACTGGCAGCTCTACTGGCAGAGATTTCTCCAGTAAAATGTGCAATTCATTTGCGTTAAGTCTGTAACTGCTTTGGTGTACAGGAAAAGGATAAAAGATTTAACAAAACTAAGTGTGGTTTGGTTTAAAATTATTAATCCTTCTTTGATTTTTATTTCATGGCATGAAAGGCTCCAGGACAATAACTGTTCAGTTGAAGCCACATTTTCTCCTCGCTCCATGTCAGCCTGTGCAAGTGCAAATCTCCCAAGACTTCAAAGAGAGTGCTACTTAGGTCACTGCTGGCTGGGTGGAGTGAGAAAAGAACACAGTTCTATGTAAAGGAGAAAAAGATTTCAGGAAAGCTGCAAATGGGTGAAGCCAATGGGCCTGGAGAACACTGGAAACTAGAGGAAGATACCTTCACATTTGGGGGAACAAAAGAAATAGCGGAACACAAGACCACTGAAACATTCCAAAGAAACCATTGTCGTGATGGATGAGCTCCAGGCAACTTCCATCAAACAGCACCTTCCCAAGACTCGTTTTCCTCTCTGGTACCACATCCAATTACAAGCAATGATGCTGGAAATGCAAATGTGAACAACTGACGGTGGGTATACAGGAGAGGCTGACGGCAGACTTTTCCATGTGGCATAAATAATCAAAAGGAGGAAGGAAAAGAAAAAGGATGCAAAACAAACAAAGGTAAGCATTATAAAAACACTTTTATAAAAGAGAACATATTCATCAGAAAATAATCCACTGTAATGGAAGGCTTTGCTTACCCTTTCCTGGAGCCCTCCCAATGGGATTGTTGGGAGTTTCTGCAGCAGGGAAAAAAACAGAAGAGAAAAGGGATTTCTAACTCCTGGTTCAAAGCAAAAATGAGTCGAGTTGCTCTGGCCTAGGCAATAAGCTTATACAAAAAACTAAGAGTGTGTGAAGTCCCTGAATAAAGTCTTGGCTGATTTAGATTCCAATAGCTTCTTCCTTTTGAATTTGGGCAGGCAAAGCAAAAGTCAGTTGCCTGGGGAAAAGGAAGAAGAGATTTAAAAAAAAATTTTTTTTTTTGGTAATATTAGCAGATCTAAATCAAGAAATAACAATTCTATAGCTCCTGGACCCTACTGATGTGTTTTTATCTTCAAGTGCTGATTCCCACCTTACTAGGTCAAATAGAATTTTTTCTGCACTGAATGTGAATACCTCAGTGGTGAAACATGGTGATTCTGGCATATCCCTGTGTATTCAGAGATCCTTCTCCTTTCTATCAAGGCACAGAATTTCTGATGGTCCCTCACATGAAAAAGCTCACGAATGCTGACACACAAAGTGTCTTTGAAGAAGGTTCAAATGTCTGAGGATTCATGGCCAAATTTTCAGCCTGGTAAATGAAAAATCTTTTGGACTTCAGATTCAGGGGCCTGTTTCAAATTCAGGCCTGACTTCGGACTTTGTCTTCTTGCCTCTGATTCTTCTGAGATTTTCTTAACAAAATAAAACATTTCGTGTTTTTCAAACAGGGGGAATGTCTTTTTCATTGTTTATGACTGGCTGGGCACAAGGGTGCTAAATGGCCAGTTGATTTATGGAGTCAATCACTAAAGAATATACATGCGTTCGGTAGTTTGAAGTCTCCATGCAAAAGGAAGAGTAATGCAAAAGGTTCTAGATTTAGCAACCATCCTGATCAAATTGGTGCTCCACTGTAGTTCTGTGCCTTTCTCCTATTTAGCAATTCACCCAAGTTGGGTGAATTAAGAATATGGAGAGTACCTTTTCCTTCCGAACTTTCTGGTAGAAAGATAGCATCCTAGGTTCAGGAACAGGAATGAGCTGTTCCAGTCCAAAGGCTAAAAGTAAATTATGTCTTTAGAATGAGGCTATGGGCTCAAAGTGACTGGGCATCTCTCTCTATTTCCTCCTCATTTCCAAATACCATCTCAAGTGTGGTGGTGTAATGCAAGCATCTCCCCACCATCAGTAAGAAGCACTGTACTTCATCACTTTGCCTATAAAGGGACTATTTTTTCGTCATAATTCTTTATTTGAACTCACGAATAATGGTGATCACACCTCAGGTGCTCCAATTACTCCCAGGAAAGGGAGAAGTAGAACCCCACTGCTTGATCAATTCACTCCAACTCTGGTTATTTACCCGGATGACAAGCACCCAGCACCTCACTGCATATGGGGGAGACCTGGCCACACAGCACCTGGCCATCTGAGTCAAAGAAACCCAACAGGGTCTGGCACAGGATTTTTGCCAATAATTCTAAATTAGCTTGGAATCAGTACTGGCCTGATAAGCTTTCATGGAAGTGTATTTTGCACATGTAAGTTTTCTAATTTGTCAGTTATTTTTTTCTGACAGTTTATACTGAGGCATTACAAACTGTGGAACTATTAATTCATAGGACAGACCTCATAGAGGCTTAAACCATAATATACATGATTACATAATATACTTATTAAACATATTAAACATAATATACATGATAACATAATATACTTATTCCAGTGTGACTGGAATAAGACAAAATAGTACACCTCAGTGTCTTTCTAGTTACGGTTCCGTATTTTCATTAATGTATGTGACATTTAGCACAAAGTCATATCATATGCAACGCTAAGTGCTGAGTTCCAGAATCCAGAAACTTTTAACTATTACTTCACTTCACCTTGCATGTTCCGTTATTATGACCATGCCTGCAATGAACCTTTTCAAAGAACAGATCTGTCCATCTGAATGAACTCACTCTATTTAAAAAGCAAGTTTACAACAAGATCTTAATCCACCTTTTCTAGTTTAAAGAAACTAGCAAAATGCTGTGAAAACTTCAAATATCTTGAGGCTTCATATATACTTGTAAGGAGAGGAAACTTTTTAAGAAACCTTTCTGAAGGAGTAAACATCGTCAAAATTTTTGTATCACCTTTCTAGCCAATATAGTATCAAGATGTGCAGAAGTCTGTTGATATTTTAATCAAGGGGCTCTTCTATTGAAAGTAAAAGATTATAAATACCCAGCTGTCTTAACAGCCCTAAAGTAAATGTTTCAACATTAATTAGCTTTAGCCATGTCTGATCCTAAACAAGTCTTCTAGAATGGCATAAATAAAAGCACTTCTATGTTCATATGTACATGTATACCCCAAAATTGATTACTATTATTTCGAAAATATCCATCCTCACTCTGCCACACCTCCATCCTCTCTGTCCTTAATTGGCTTCTCTGGCATAGAGTGCTATCCTGTAATGCTGGGAGGAGATTGCTAAACACATATTATTAGGCAAGGAGAGCTGAGTGGTTTGCTTAAGGTTAATCAGAGGCAAAACTAAGAAAATAATTCAGGAGTTCCGCTTCCGAGTCTCCTGTTCTAGTTCCAAAAAGTTATATTCTGCTTTTATGTTCATGGTGCATTTTCAAGGCTATTCTTAGATAATTTGGTTTCAATCAAATTTTCATAGGCCACGGAGGCGAGATAAAACACAAGCAATCCTTTCTTATTGAATTAATTTGATTTTTGTCTTTTGCTCTGCCAGCTATCAAGACCGTCGAATAAACTAGCTTTGATTCATAAATAATAGTTCCATTATATCTACTGTGCCACTCGTCAGAGTACCTGAAATTTTAATTCACTTGTTCAGCTAAATTTCATCCTCAGTTCATGGCCATAAAATTCTTTATTGACAAACTTTCAAACCAACTTTGACTCTGAGGTATCTAGTCAACATTTTTCTTCTGTGTGGATATTAGTTTATTGAATAAGTGGCATCTGTTTTCCTCCACATCACCAGGAGAGGAGGTATTTCCTTTTGACAGCTTTGCAGGATTTATGGGTTTGCATGCTCCGAAGAAAAATGCACTAAGCAAAAAATTCCAATTCATTACCTCTTCGTACTTAATTAAGTTCATACCCACGGCACACTGGAGGTGAACCCTGAAAGGACTGCGACAGCAGCAGAGCAGCCAGCTATATTATCTCGGGAAGACAGAGAGGATTCTAATTATCCCGACCTCATTTTTCCATCTATGTTATTCATAAATGCTCCTTCCACTCAGCTCCCCTTTACCCTTGCACAGAGCTCTTTGGAAAGCAAATGCAAGTTCCCCTCTGCAGCCACCAGCCTGCCCATGAGGTCTTCTAAACCAGAAGAGTCGAAAGGTGGCCTGACATTAACTCTCAGACCTTCCAAAAGGTCTCTCATCCCAGGGTTTCCCCAGAGCTGTGGCTGCAGGAGGCGAATGGAACCTGGGGGGGACGCAAGCGGCGCATCTCGCGACGCAAACACCGTGAGCGCGCGTGTCAGGTGTTACCTGTCGGGGTTCTGCGTGCACACATGCATCTGTAAAAGGATCCTCTGGGTGAAAGTCTTAAAGCACTGCCCACATTTCCAGAGATGCCAGTCACTGAACTCCGAGTGGAGCTGGCTTGTGGAGGTCGGGCTGGCAAGGACTCGCTGGTTTTTCACGTTGATCTGGTTGAATCCTGATTCAATGGGCCCAGCCTTATCCAGGAGAGAGAAGTTCCTGCTGCAGGGAGTCTGTGGGAAAACGACGGAGCGCTGCTGGGTGGCCGGGGAGAGTTTGCTGCTCTTGCTGAAGGGCTGCAAGGCGTCTTGTCTGCACATGGCTTCCATTACCGTGGAAGGGACATTTACTAGGAGAACAGCAGTATTTTTAGAAGATCAGTTTTGCTAGCCCTTAAAATAAGCAAAATAGCATGCATTTAAAAAAATTCCTGTACATTAACATCTTTTAAATGTGTTCTTCTAAACTCAGAATTAACATAATAACATAGTTTGATTTGCGGGGTAAAGCCCTATGAATGCAAATTAATAACTCATTCAATGCCTATTCATTATGCCGCTACTATATGCTCAGGATTGTTCTTACATGGTCTTTGCCCTCATGGAGTTCTCTTCAATGAATGAGATGCACAAGATTGCACAGTGAGGCTCCACTCTGCCCCTAATGTTAGGAGAGAATTCAGATGGAGGACACAGCAAAGGGAGCAGAAGAGCAAACGGGGGCATTTCCGACAGAGGGTGGTCTTGAAGATTGCAGAGAAAATGGGCTCAACTTAACTACATAGGAGATTTCAGGCCTTCCACCAGATCTTGCCACCAAATGAAAGGTATGTAAGCAAAGCTGGCTGCAGAGAAGGGAACAATATGAAAGATGCCTAAAGACAGAACACATCTGGCATGTTGTGAGGGAGACAGACTGGCTGAGCAGGGTATGGATTCTGGGCATTGTGGGAAGTAATGGGACTGGGTGTAGACTTCAGAAGGTCTTAAAAGACCAAACAGATAGATTAAAAAAATAATAACTAAGTAAAAAGACTTTAGTCCAAGGAATCAGAGATGCACTGTTCCTGAGCAGAGGAATAGCAAGAACAATGAAGCACTGTTGAAGTTGGGCTTGAGTGAGGTATGATTTGGGCTCGCAACTTGGCCTTTGGAATCACAAAGCCCTGGATTCGAATCCTGACTTCTGCCATTTACTAGGTGGGCGATTGTAGGCAAGTTACTCAATCTCTCATTGCCTCAGCTTTCCCATCTGTAGAGTGGGGATGTAGAAACAACAATCACATTATTAACAGCACATGGCCGAGAGGCTGAGATGGCCTGGATTTTAACTCCACTATTTCCTAGTCTCATGACTGTGGGCAAGCATGGAACATTTAAGTCCTTGATTTAATCCTTGGTGGAATGTAAAATGAATAAATGAATCAGATAATGAATCAGATTAATGGATATATTAGGATTCAGCAAAGAACTTAGCTGACAATTAATATCAATGGATGTTGAGCTTTATGAGCCCCCCGTTTCCTCATGTTTGAACCCCCCTTTATGAAGCTTAAATGAGATGATGGAAGTTCTCATCACAGGGCTTACCATCAGCAGCCGCCACCATTCTTATTATTATAGAAGAGACTAGAATGAAGGGAGCTCGGCCTAAACTGGGCTGGTGGCAGTGGCAGTGGGGACAAAACTAGGAAAAAGAAATGTCTTTCAGGAGGAAAACCTGCTAAACTTTAAAAATGTTTTCTTTTTTTTAAAAGCAGTGATTGTGTTAATAATACTTATCAAACAGTCCTTGATCGTTCCACAGGTCTAGAGGTGATTAGAATCTAATATGCTTAAAACTATTACTCTTTTGTAAAGTAATTGCTGTGTCAATGAAATGTATTTTTTAGTCATTTCAGGGGCCAAAGGGATTACTGATTATAAGGCAGTCTAGAGAAGGAAACTAGAGAGCAAAGTATTTTAAAAGGATGATTGGAAAAAAGATTGGTAATGGCAAGTAGCAAAGCCATGCAAACTAAGGTCACTGACCAGGGGTCCAAGATCACATTTGAAGGAAACACGTGAGCTGAGGGGTGATCCTGCCCAGCCACAGGACACTGACAGCCTGGCCTATCCTGTCTTAGAAAGGAAAACCAAACCACGAGAATCACAGATCTGAAAAGAAGCAAGGGATCCCCCAGTCAACACTTCTTCACCCAGACTGGGGAGATAGAAAAAATTAAATCAGAATCACTCAGTGGGACCTAGGCACCTGCATTTTTAAAAGCTCCCTAAGTGCTTTTGATGGGCAATCAGCATTGAAAAGCACTGATCTAATTCAACCCCTCTTATTACAAAGGAAAAGAGCTGAGGCCTGCAAAGGTCCAGTAACTTGTCCCAGGGCACAGATTCAGTTAAAAAGAGAGCTAGGCTAGAAGCTATAGCTTTCTGATATCCAAGGCAGTGTTTTCCTACCGTTTCTCTACTTACTATATGTGTTTCAAAAAGAAAAAGGATATTTTATAGATAGCATGGATAGCTAGCTAGCATGGATAGATAGATTGACAGATAAAACTTATACATATACGAGTTATTTTTATGTATATACCATACAAACAGATGCTTATAAATATGTTTATATTTTATATATGTCTTTATATGTAATATTAATGGCTAGAGCAGAAGTGTTTAATCGTGATGGAATTTATGGACAGTTTTTAGACTTACAAAAATATTTTATTGCACAGGGTGCATGGGTAGTTCAGTGGTTAGAATGCCTGCCTTTCATGTGGGAGACCCCGGTTCGATTCCCGAATCATGTACCAAAAAAAAAAAAAATCTTTAATTGCACACCAATTGTGACTTTTTACACAGGTACTGGAAGATAAGGAATGTTTCATCATGCTTGGCTACTTTTAAAATAAATCATAAAAAGAGCCATATTGTCAGACATGAGGAGAACCCTTTCATAACTAATGTAGAAGAGGCAAAGCAAGGGAAATATATTTGATTTCAGACAACACTTAGCTCTGGTGGGGTGGGTAAGGGAAGAAACCATGGCAAGAAGAATGTAGAGTGATGATGTCATCAACATGAACAAAAGAAAGAAAAACCTGCCGGAGGCTTCACTGTTGGAAAGAGGAATATGACACCCTTGGGGGGGAAATAATGCAAATAGTACTTATGCGTTTTGGAATCTGACTTTCCATTTATGCTCCTGGGGGGTAATCTAATAAGTGATTTTTCAAAAATTGCTGAGGTCATATAATCTTTAAATTAAACAAAAGAGTTTGCGGGCCAGTGATTCTTGTAAGTTTGACAATCCATGTCAAAACAGTAATGAAGAAAAATATATACCGGTTTGTAAACCAATCCAGGATATAAGGGACGTGAGTTAATCATCACAATAAGAGCTCTCAAGCTATTAAAAATGGGAATGATTGGAGTGAAATTATTCACTGCTTTATTATTTTCTTCTTCCAGAACACCCCAAACAAATATATATTTTCTGCTATAGAAAGTGATAGTCGCACATTATCTTTTACTTTTGGCATATTCTATTATTATACTTGTGAATAAATCCGATCCTGCCAAATGAAAATGAGTACATAATTCGAGAGAAGAGAGAAGTAATAAGAATGAATGATTTTTGCAAAAGCAACCATATTTGGTCTCTAAATGATCCTGCACACTTCCACAGAACTTCAGAAGTCTAAAAAGTACAATTTTTAAAAGCAGGCCTTAAAAGGCACAGAAGATTATTGTTGCCAAATACCGGCCTCATTGTCATGGCATTCAAAGCTAGCAACAAATACAGGAAATTATCAGCAAGGGTAAAGAAAATGGACCAGAAAATACTATATTGTCCTAGCTCAAAAAATACAACACAGACAACTGCAAAAGGCCAGAGATGGCTAACTAAAATGACCAGAAAGATCAAGTGGTTTCTGCACAAAGACATAATGAACTTGTAAAATCTCTTTAGTCTGTAAGGACAAAGTTTAAGAGGGACAGGCAAACTCTCAAACCCTTGAATGAAGAACATGGATTCAACAAATCCTGGTCAATCAAAACATTGAATGAAGCAAATTCAGAATCCGTAAAACACAGTCTTATTCTAATCCCTGTTATCCATTTCTTCAGTTCACAAATACACAGTGAGCGTCTATTACAACATGTGCTGTAGATATGGATGAACAAGAAAACCTCAATCCCTGCCCTCAGGGCACTTAAACTCTAGTGGGAAAGACTGATACTAAGCAAAATTTTTTCAAATACGTATTTATTCAGTTTCATAAAGTCAAAAATCCCATTAATTGCAAGTTGTACCATTATAATTATAAATCACCACTCACTTAACGAAACCTACCAGTTCAGATTAAAATGTGAAAAATATATGAAATTTAGAATTGATCAAATGCAGGTGTTAGAGCTGTCATAAATACTAGGAGAGGGGGGAAAGGGTGCCAGGAAAGCATACATAAGGGATACATATAGTTGGGGTATGGGGAATGGCTTTCCAGAGGCAGCAACCTTAAATCCCAGTCCTGAGTGGTGCATAGGTCTCAGGTAGGTGCAAAGGGAGAAACAGTCATCACGAGGAGACAGAATATTGGCAGCTTTCACCATAGGGTCTGTGTGGCATGCTCAGGTATGGGCACTCGAGGAACTGAAAAGCAGTCAGCGAGGCCTGAGCAAAAGAGAGAAAGGCTGAGAAGGGCTGCCACTGTGGGCTGGAGAGGAAAGCAGCACAATCCCCAATGCCTATGGGAGACGGGCAGGTAATGGAGTGAGGATGGTAGGAGGCAGGATACTACAATAGAGGGTGGTATGAAATGCAGCAAACCAAGAAGGGCACGGCCAATCTAAAGACACCTGGATCATAATATTTCCTATCAGAGAGGTTTTTTTTGGGGGGAGGGGGGGCAGAGTCCGGGAATCGAACCCGGGTCTCCCGCATGAGAAGCGAGCATTCTATCACAGAACCACCCCTGCACCCTCTTATCATATTATTTTAAAACAGTATGTTGGCCACATTAAGTACTGTTGGACACTACATGGCCCATAAGCCACTATATTGAAGAATTAGGAATTAATCATAAGAGTAACGGAAAGCTGAAAAGTATTCTAAACTAAGTGTGAAATGATCGGATATATGCTTTAAATGCACCACTCTAAATTGTTAAATGAAAAAGGAAGGTGCACATGTGAAAACAAGGGCAATAGTGGATGAGGGGGGATGTATGGGAACTCTCTTCACTTCCTGCACAATTCTTTAAGCCTAAAATAGCTCTAAAAAAATAAAGCCTATTTTAAAAAGAAACAAAATGCAGAGCAATGTATACAGTACGCTATATTTGTGTAAAACAGGGTAGAGAGGAAGAGAAAGAGAGGAGGAACATGACAAATGCTGAATGGGAAAAACATATCTCTGGAAGAAGATCTAAGAAACTGCAGCACTACTGTTTGCCTCTTGCAAAGAGACTGGTATAGCCAACAGCACTTTCTGGATTTGGATCTATGTAACTGGGCTGCTATTAACAAGACAAATGAATACACTGAAACAACAAAGCAAACCAACGAATCCTTCACTGTGGCTGCTGGGCTGCTGTGATAAATAAGAGAGGCAAGCAAAGGGACATGTAGGAAGCTACTGCAATGGTCCAGCCAAATGTTGATGGAGACACCAATTAGGGTGGTGGCAGCAGAGGTGAAGAAAAGAAATGTATTTAAGAATCTACAATCAACAGGTCTTAATGACTGATTAGGAAGAAGGGTGCAGAAGATGCGTGCGCCAAGGTTTCCAGAATGAGCAACTGGATGAGTGGGTGGGAGTTACTGAAATGCGAGAGTGGACAGAACACAGTTTGGCATACGTTCAGTATGAGGGGCCTGTGAGACATGGGAGTGAAGACAGGGAATTGACAGGTGGATGTAGAATCAGAGATTTGGAAATCTGTGCACAAGAAGTTTATTGGGGGGAGGTGCTCTCAGGATCAGTACCTCAGGGACAGTAAGTCATGTAGGACTGGGCAGGAGGAGTGGGCGGAGGGAGGAGTTTAACTTCTCTGGAGCTGAGAAGGTCCTTCAGAGTTGTCCCGCTTTAGGCAAGTGAACCAGCCTTTTATGCTGCCCCAACCCCCCCAATGACCAGTCGCTGGATATGGGCTGCCATGGGGAGGGGGCACGATCTAGGGTGAGTGGCACTTTTAGGCTGAAGATATTTCCTGGAGGGGCTCATCTGAGAACTTTCAGCCCCCTATACCCCTGCGAACTGAGGGAATGAACGAGTGCCTTCATCCTGAAGTGGGGGTGGGGGCTGGGGGTGATTTAGGTAGCACATCACGGCATCCTTCAGTACCCAAGAGGTCAAAACTCTCCTGATGGTGGGTTTCCCTGTCTCTTTTGTCACTTTTGTCCATGAACTCATCTCCAGTGAGTGCTGCCTTCTGTTGGAGTCCTACACAGATACAGAGATGTCCCTGTAGATGACTTCGCCTTTGCTGCTTCAAGAATCCTACAGGTTTCTCCAATTCTGGGCTAATTTTTATTAGCTTCTGGGCCCAGGATTTTCCACATCTGGCAGGCAGTGCAAAATCAAGCCCCAGACCATGCATAGCTGGGGCGGGTTTTTAGGAAGTGACTCTTTCCACCAATGGCCCAAGATGGACAGCTCCTTGGTCCATTGGCTTGAGGGCAACATTGTTCTTGTTTCCATTCAAGGACAGGCTAGCCCCTTCATCCAGCTCCCCACATAGACAAGGGGCCTAAAACTTGGTTCCTCCCTACTGAGCTAATGCTCAGCCCCACGGCTCCACAGCCCAGCTCAGTGCTTAAGGCTTTGAGGTTACTCTTCACTCCTGGCACCTGAGATTTTCCTTTCTGGCTTGAGGATCCAGCTTTGTATTTATTTGTTTTGTTTTCGCAGAATTGTCATGAACTCGCATTGACAAAAAGGCTCTCCACCATGACAGTCATTCCCTCAGCTAACTTCCAAATTCCCTCAGCTGGAGTCAAAGGATCACTGAATTATAGAATGCCGTAGAAGTCAAATTAATAAGACACAGTCAAATTGGGCTACACTCTGAGCAGCAGCGGTCTCTCCCTCATCCTAATCCAGAGATACTCTCTTTGTGCCCCTCCTGCGGTACCTACATAGTATTCTGTAGCATAGTTGTGTGTTTGTGTGTCTTCCTGAAGATCAAATCCATAAAGGACAGGGGCTGAGTTGAGTCCATCATGACGGTTTCCAGGGAGAACTTCAGTATACTTGTCGAAATGAACGAAAGGTCACAGGTTAAAGGCTTGAGTAAGGCCTTCCTTACTCGGGTCTCTCCCGGTAGGTGGGATGGAGGGGGGTGGGGGGCACCATGCAGAGGTGCCCCTTTATATGTCATGCCTTCAAATCAAAAGCAAACGGCAGGACTCACTGAGGCAAGTGTTTCCTCCAGGGCAGCAACCCCCGCGTGGCCATCAGGTTTCACACTCTGCTCCCTCAGCTTCACACGCCGAGACAGAAAAAGCAGCAGGAAGGCTTGTTTAACATTTATTCCCAGGTTTTTTTTTTTTTTTTTAATTTCCTCCGAAATGAATATGAATACACTGTGCAGGAGCTAATCCCTCCCCTGGAAGCTTGGGGGAACCTCATTTCTCCTTGCGGATACAATCTGTCGACACGGGCATTCCTTCAGGCTCTTTGAAAGGTCCACGGTGGATGGAGGGGCTCTCTCTTTGGAGCTCTATTACATTTGTAACTGCGACTTTTAAAAAGAAAATAACACAGGAATTGCTTCCAGAACCCAAATGCCTGTGTGAAACCCTGAACTCTCTTTGAGTCAAGGCAGCTCTGAACGGCTGGCCCAGGGGTGAGTGTGCTGGACCCCTCACAGCTGCCGATGAAGGGGGGCAGTCGCTGGAGCCTGAATTTGCTGCACACACTCAATAGGAAATGTGTACTTTCAATGTTGCGAGAACCATGGGGAGAGAATTATATTTTTATAAATGAAAGTGCTTAATGAGTATGGCATGTGGACCCCCAAACCCTCTACTCCAACCCGTCAATCCCCCTGTACATGTATTGGCATCACACAGTTTTGCAGATCTAGGATTTCAGCTGCAAAGAGCCCCATCCAGGGTAAGAAATGCATTCTCTAAGTAATTATTCCGCAGTTTCCATTCCTGACATAACTCACTGAGAGGTCATTCTACGCTGCCAGTTCCTCAGACCAAAAACCTTGGAGTTATTCTTGACTCTTCTATTTCGCTCTCACTCCGCATCCGATGTGTCAGCAAATGCTGCTGGCTTTACTTTCACACTGCATCCAGTATCCAACCACTTTTCACCACCTCCACCATTTCCACACTGGTCCAAACCACCAGCACCTCTGTCCTGGATTCCTGCAAGAGCCTCTCACCGGGCTCCCTCCTCCACCTTCACCCCTTACTGTCCACTTTCTACAGCGGCCAAAATGATCTTGTTTAAAATTTCAGGCAGATCGTTTTACTATCCCTCTCCCTCCACTAAAGTGTAAGCTCCGTGAGGGTAGGAATTTCGCTTGTTTGGGTCTCTGCCGTATTTGCGGCACATAGCAAAGGCACCCGCACGGAGCTATATTTGAGCAATGAATGGATGAATCAATGAATATTTGGACTAGGTCCTGTCCACTTTACTTATTTATTTATTTTTGCATGGGAAGGCACCGGGAATTGAACCCAGGTCTCCGGCATGAGCCACCGTGGCCCACCTTGTCCCACTTCCTTTAGTTCTCTAGACTTTGATAAGTCGACTTGCTGATAATTCCTCAGCGCACACACTCTATAACAACTTCTTCAGAGTCTGTAGCAGGTTATATTAAAGGAGGAAACAGAGGACTTTGTAGGATTTCAGGAAACCTTTTTGATCAAGTTTCACACTTCAGAAGCAAGGTTCTGGCAAGGTCCCAATGTGCAGGCTGACCCCCACGTTGGCAGAACAGGGGCTGACATGGGTGTTCTTCTGTGCACAGACCCTGATCTATTTTCAGGGTGGGTGGGAGCTTGGAGACATTCTGGGCAAGAGAGATCACCCTGTCCTCCAGCTCCGTATCTGCCTGTCACACCAAGTGCACACTCGTGTCCAACATGAGACTCTCCCCTATGAAAACAGATGCTTCCTCAAACAGGAGCATCAGTACAGAAAAGAAACTTTGCAATGGAAACTTGGGAAGTGAGAGGAATGTACTATATATCCAAAAATTCTTTTTTTTTTTTTTAATCCGAGTCTGGTTTTGGGTCAGGGTAAGGTAGAAAAGGAAAGTTGATAGCAACAGGCTTTAAAAAGTCTTTTGTTTTTTGCAAAGAAAATAAAGAGAAGATGGAAAAGAACTATCTGATCATCAGCATTTTGATCAGTAGTAATATGAGCATTTTTAAATTAGAGTGTGTGTGTGTCCATGTGTGAGAGAGAGAGGAAAAGCAAGTGAAGAAGGAAAAAAAATTCAAAATGAATTAACTAACAAAATAGATCTGTTCTGTTTCCTCCTTTGCAACATAACACCAAATTGTGAGTTCACAGATTAGTTTTGTGACAAAAATCAACAGCATCATTGAAACCAATGTTTCACACTGAAACACATCAGAATTATCTAATTCTGTTCCAAATACTGGAAATTATAATATTTTCCAAAGAACCGGGAAAACAAAAATAGAAATTGTAAGTGAATGCTGCAAGTTTGCATTTGCCTAGACATTAGATTGTTTTTTAAAAGATAATAGCTTGGGCGGCTGCCGTGGCTCAGCAGGCAGAGCTCCAACCTGCCGTGCTGGAGGTCGGGAGTTCGATCCCTGGTGCCTCCTGCCCATATGCAAATTTAAAAAGAAAAAAAAAAAACTTTAAAAGATTGATTCCTGAAAAAAAAAAAAAAGATAATAGCTGTCATAGTAATAGAGATGGAAGAAAATCACATGGTCTGCTCTAGACTAGGAAATTCAGAAAGTCACAAATTCCTCGGTCACATGGCTATGATTTACATGATCATTTCTCACTCCAGTGACTGCTTGGGAAGTAGCACACCCAACTATATGGGGGTCAGCCCACATAGAAGCTACTGCTTTCTCATTGTTTCATTTGTGCATACAGGGTGGATTCAACAAGACTGTATATCCCTGTATAGCAGAAGGCATATCTCACGCTGCCCTTGTCACTTGCTAGGATGCTGTGCTGGCTTGAAAGGATTATATGCCCTAGAAAAGCCATGTTGTAATCCTCATCCATCTTGTCGCAGCAGCTGTTTCAGGACAGTGGGTTGGAGACTTGATTAGATTATCTCCAAGGAGATGCGGCACGCCCAATTGTGGGCATTAACCTTTGATTAGAGGAGATGTGGCTCCACCCATTCCAGGTGGGTCTTGATTAGTTTACTGGAATCCTTTAAAAGAGGAAACACTTTGAAAAAAACTTGACAGCAAAAGAGCCACGAGAACAACGAGCCCACGCAGCCAGACACCTTTGGAGATGAAGAAGGAAAACGTCTCCAGAAGGGTTTCATGAAACAAGAAGCCTGGAGAGAAAACTAGCAGACGTCACCATGTTCCCCATATGCCTTTCCAGTTGAGAGAGAAATCCTGAACTTCATTGGCTTTTCTTGAGTGAAGGTAATCTCTTGTTTGGTGCCTTAAAATTTGGACATTATTTATAGGCTTGCTTTAATTGGGACATTTTCATGCCCTCAGAACTGTAAACTTGCAACATATTAAATTCCCTCTTTTAAAAAGGCCATTCCATTCCTGGTGTATCGCATTCTGGCATCTAGTAAACTAGAACAGGTGCCAAGCATAGAAACAGATGTAGTAGATGTTCAGTAAATACCAGCTGACCTAACTTTGCTGTTAGCAAGTATTTTAAAGTGATGGCAAAGGAAAAACCCTAATGCTGTCGGAGGTGAGGCATGAAATTGTGAACAGGCAAAGAAGGATTGACCTGTGCAGGTTAAGCTGCCCTGCGAAAGAAGCAAAAGACGTACAGGGAAAAGAAAATGATGGAATAGACTCATGCACCTTTGAGTGATGTACCACAGTGAACCGTGTTTCAGGAGCTTCAAAACATACTCTTAAAAAGTTAGCTTTGAAATAGGTATTTTGAGATGTGAATTCAGAGCTAAAATAAATTCTTACAGTTTTCATCCTGGGCAATGCATTGTAAAGGGATCCCAAAGAAAGACGTATAGCTGTCATTGTACCACACCAGAAGTTCGGTACCCCTGGGGATATCTATACAGGCTCGGTAGAATATATTCGACCTATTCAAAACAAAAGAAAACCCAGCTTAGTAATAGGTAGGACTCATGTACCCCCATTTCACATTTTTATTGCCCCCAAAAGTTCTGCTAAGCTCCACCTAAACAGTTTCTGTTTGTAATAAATCTGCATCCACCTTATCGTCCCCTGCATCCAATTAGAGCCTGTAACCCAGTATGACAAACAACTCGCAATTTATTTACAGTGTCCCTCCATAGAGCATCCTAGCTGAGAGATGGATATTTGGCCCAGTAGAGAGCAAAAACCAAGAGTTCATTAAAAAAAAAAAATTCCATCTCCCACTAATGAGAAAATTCTCTCTTGGCCAATGGCAAAGACTCTGGCATCTCAGCCCCATTAATAAATTAATACCATTGATTTCTTACTCGAAGGAAAAGCATTAAATGTATTCTTGCAGCTTAGCGTTGGGGGTTCCCAAATCTGTCATAAAATTAAGCAGCTTTGTGATATAAAGATGGAGAGAAATAAAAATCCTTTCCGTTGCCTTTCTTCTACAGTTTGATTCAGGAGAAGAGAAAAACCGTTTTATGTGAAACGGATGTAAATTCAATAAATACAAGAAGAGCACTTTACTCCGGCTGAAAGATTACACTCTGAAATGATACAGTGAAAGTACCAAGAAATAAACATTCTTTATAACAGCTTTGGTACTGTAAAGAAAAATCTACAGACTTAAAAAAAAAAAATGAGGAAACTGCGACTAGTTTTCTCAATGAAGGATTGCTACAAATATCAGTCTCAAATTCAAGATAAAAGTGTTTAGGGTCGGTGGGCTTTAAATTTAGCCTTTCTGTAAGGAATTGGCTCTAGCAGGGCAATTTGTTCCTTGTATAACACTGCAGACATAAGGCGAATCCTTCACCACATTTTTCATGGCAGTGAGATATGCACTTGTCAACATATTTTGTCACCACAAAGTGGCTCTTGGCAATAGGATCATAAAGATCAATAAAAAAGTGCAGATTCTCAATATTTTACTTGCAGCTGCAAAAATTTCATTTATCTCGTTATTTTCCTTACTTGCTGCCATTCTGTCTCATGAGGGCACTGCTAGCTAAGCAGAATGTTTTTTCCCAACATTCTATGAATATCTGACAAAAACTCTAGCCGGTTGTCCAGCCCTCACTCCCCTACCTCCCTCCAAGAGCTGTGCATTTCATTAATTCTTTCCAGTGCTACATAAAAAAAAAAAAATCAAAATTGCAGCCGACCTATAAATCACTGGCATCCCCTAACTTGAGAAAAATTGAGTCTACTTTGTACTTCACCCTTGTAACATTTCATCTCTCGATTTGGCTTCCCTTAATATAAACACTGCGCCCGGCAAATGAATGTGCTAAAACCAAATGACACACTTTGCTGTTGAAAGAGCAGAACTGTTTTCAAGCAATGGGTGGTCCTGGGAGGCACAGAGTAGACTGAGAGGGGGAAAAAATGTGTAAGCATACACCATGCCTTACAAGCGGGCAGAGCTTCCAAAACTCGCAGAAATCTCTGCATGTTGAAGCACATCAAAGGGATTTTTCCCTTTTCAGATAATATTTCCTTTGCTGACATGTATTTAGTATTGTGGTTGGATGACTCATAAAGATAGCTTCATGGCGTCCCAACGCAGTTGAAGCAGAACACATGCCAACAAACATTATTGTCAGCCTCAAAATAAAAACAAAACGTTCAGCGAAGGGTCAATCAATCAAGGGCTCTTTGAAGAAAATTCCATTTAGATATTACAAATCATAACAGAATGAATTTAAACCAGCTGACGTTTTGCGAGGAGGACATTCATGTACGATAAAAACGAGGCTGGTTCTTCAGGGTCCAACTTTTCTATTTTCTTACTCTTGGACGCGGTCACTGGTGAGGGATGCCAGTTTTTTTTGTTTTTTTTTAATTGTGTTTTTGTAGTGCATTTTATAAAGAGGTGAAGTAATCGAAAGCAGATTGGCAGAGAGAACTGGAGGTTTAAGAAGCGTCGTGGAAGGGGGCTGGAAAACCCACTTAGTATTAACAGACAGGTAATGACGTCCTCATCCCCACCTCCCTCTTTGGGTTTTCTCATTTTCCCAAATTCAGAATCTACTGGGAGAGAGTTCCTCGGGCACGCATTACAGAGCCAGCCAAGTTATCTCTTGCTGAATGGACCAAGCACAGTCTTGACTACTTTTTCTAGCTCAGAGTTTTCTAAAAACTTTATGACAGAAGTGCAGCTGCAGCAAAGGTGAGGAAAACCCATACCTAGCAGTGTAATCAAATACTGCCTTGCACTATTTCATTTTAGCCATTATTTTAATGAAATGAAACTGCATAGGAAGCTAAGGCGATGAGTCACATGCTGCCCGAATATGTTCCTTTTGAATGAGAGCCCTTTGGACAGCAAGCCAGATTTGTGCAGCTTTTAGCCTACAAGGGGAAGAAAATTTGCTTTTTGTTTTTTTAAAGAAAGGCTGCCTTTTCGAACACCAAAAAAAAAGGAAAATAAATAGCCATGGGCAGGGTTCCAAATTGCCAAGCACAGGGCCTTCTGCTTTGATGTGTCTATGGAGCCTAATAAAGCTAAACAGTTGCTTCTGATTCTAAAGGGAACGCAACTGTTTATAACTGAGGTCATATATTTATATGGCACATGTTTCAAGGGATTTTGAAAAAAAAGAAAGCTTAGTGGTAGGGCTTTTTTCCTATTTGATTTGTTTTTGCCCTCCAGTCTCCACTCCACCCTTCTTAGGCACTCAGAGGAAATGCTTGACCAACAGGTGCATTGAGCAGATGTGGCTTAGCCCCGGAGAACCCATTCTGTTTCTCGGCTCCCAAAAGGCTTCTGTATGTGACTCAAGGAAATGGTATGGCTCCACCTTGCCTTTGTCACCCTTTGTGCTTTGCCCAAACGTCTCAGGACATGTGGGACACCTCCATGCTCTGAAACCACCTCCTCTCCTCAAACATACCCGGGATAGTCAACGGGCAGAACTCAAATGCTCTGACACCTTCCAAAGCAGCAAGAGAGGTTACCTTTGCCAGCCATTGCTGCAAACATAACAGTTTTGGGAGAGCAGCCTTGGAAAGGCTTGAGGGTCCTTGGTTTCCCATGCCTCTGTGTAAATGAAAACGTCACCCCTAGGAGGCAGCCTGACAGCAATGGGACTGGGGCTGAATCTCTGAACCACCTGATTTGCTGGGGGAATTGCCCCAAACTGGTGGGTTTGCTGGGCTCACTCAGGCCTTTGCGTCCCCATGATGCGTAAGTAACTTTACCATGTGTACACAGTGGAAGAGGTGTCTTTGCTAGCAGCTTTATTCCTGGATTCTCATGAAATCACTGTTGCAAAGACTAAAGGGGTATCAGAAACCTAGCAAAAAAAAAAAACCTTCCTGCCAGTCCTTGCAGAGTTCTGCAGGGTTTTTTTTTTTTTTTCAAAACTAATCACAAGCCTGAATTTGTATACGCAAGCCAAAGGGCTTTAGCTCTGTAAGTGGTAAATCAAGATACACTTTACCTGGCACCGTGGGATCAACAATTACATCCTGACCAAATAGGGGGAAAGAAGTATAATTAATACAGTATCAGTGGCAGAGAGAGTTCAAATAGAGTCAAGAGGCTACTCTGGAGGTTGCTCTTATGCAAGCTTCAGGTAGAACTTGCTACCTATCATAACCTGCCAACCCCCAACCTGGACCATTCCAGCCAATCCTAAAGAACACCTAGGGCAATATATACGATTCCACAAGGGTTCCAGGCACTAGAGTAACTTGCCAGAAACCTACAACCTCCAGATGGGTCCCTGGTCCAGATAAGCCCCGAAACCTAGCCCAGCCTCTCCAGAACATCAGATAGTTCTATCACCCTACCCCATATCAGTGACAGACCCTTCCAATATCAAAAATTTAGAATTGCCATAGCCCAAACAACCCCAAAGAGAGGTATGGAAAGATCAAAGGTGGTGGTGGAATTATACATAGAAGACAGGACTTAACAAATGAACATGAATGCTGAATCATTACATTGATATCTCTTTTGGTCTCCAGTATTTTAGAGCAGGTAGAAGTAAAAACCTAAAATTGTGAAATTGTAACTGTGTCAAAGTCTGAAATACATCCTACAACTAATTGCGGTGCTGTGCTTGGAAATTTATAGCTTTTTTGTATATATGTTACTGTTCACAAAAAAAGAAGGAAAAAAAGTCGATGGCGAAGATAAAAAAGTATTTAAGCCCTCTAGCCTCCTATATTCTGGAGCAGCTAGAAGGAAAAATATGAGGGGATCGTATGGTAGCCCATGACAAACTCTGGGATCTGTCCTGCAACCACTTTTTGAAGACTGCTTTGAAAACCATTGCTTTTTTTTTATGTCTTTGCTTTGTATATATGTTATACTATACAATATAAAAGTTAAAAAAAAACAAACAAAGATATACTTTACCTGTACTGAACTACTGTTAGATTCTGCTCTCCGCAGTGCCTTGCACATCGGATATACCTCATCCAGCTTGACTTACTAGGTTCCCCTCCATCAATAAAGTGCTGTAGTGTCCCATCTTGGTCATATATCTAGAGAAGAGGTCAGAGGGTCAAGTAGTTAGAACGAATCATCAGCAATCATTTTCCCTGCTTCCCTTGGTGTCTCAATGTGTCGGCTACAGAAATTTATAGCACTTAGGTTTGCCAGTTCTTATGGATGCTTGTGGAAACTCGACTGGAATAACAGGGAAATATTTTTTGGTGATGCAAGTCGATCACGTTTTTCTTATCAAGCCAATCTTCCCTGTATTAAACATATTTGTGGTATCTCAAGTATGTGACCATGTTTCCCAACGAATATTTAACCTATTTTGACAGGCCAGTCTTAAGTAATGAGCTGCCAGATAAACAAAGCGAGCTGAAAGGAGAGGCCACTCTGACATGGTTGGAACATCCACACAAGCATCTCCCAGTCCCAAACATATAGCCATGTGAAGACGCCGCGGAGATAGTAAACATCAGCTCGATAAGCTGGGTTGACACCTAGCAGAAGGCGGTTGGACAGTATGAAGCTGCAAAGAGTTGGAGAAACAGACTCTGATGCAGGTGACACAAATGGACTCTCACTTCACAAAAGACGTAGGACTGGAGCTGCCAGGACCTGAAAGTTTTGGGAGAGGAGTCATCCAACAAGAGAGACCCTCAAAAAGAGGAAAGAAAACAGCTGCTTCCTGTAGACTTCAAATTTCTCAACCGATTTCAAATTTCTGAAAAGAAAAGTAGATTTTCTTTCAAGATCGCATTCAAGCAAACGAATCAGCTTCAAGCGTGGCAAGAAACTCGGGGCAGAGTCTTAAGCAAAACAACTAGTGAGCCGACCAAACGCCTTATTGGCACAGAGAAAGCCGCTCCCCTTTCTAGAAACCAGTTCAGATCCAGGAGCAGGAGATGAGGGGGGTATAAAAGCATAGCAATTCTAGAAGGTCATCCCCAGTACTGGAAGCAAAGGGCAGTTCAAAGAGTTTCTTAGGAGCATGATTCTCAGGAAGACCATGGTACAACTGGAGCTTTTCAAATAAAATCAGCAGTGGGATATTTCTTCTGGAGCTGCTGAGGCATTCCCCAGAGCATCCTAAGAAATAATATGTCTCTCACTCTTGCTAGTCAGCCTTTCCACTTTTCCTTTCCAAACAGGCACAGAATAAGTTTTACAGAGAGCCTCACTGGTTACATTCAGGCCCTGAAATTAATATGGTCATTTATATTAATTTAGCTCGGTATTTCTATTCTGGGGGCCTAAAGAGTTAGTGATGACAGTTTCTTTTTACTATCACTGGTTATTTTAAAATAGCTGAAAGTTTTGTGGGACTTTTTGTTTGGTTGGTTGGTTGGTTTTGTTTTTGTTTTCTTTACTTTTCATGAACTCATTCTTCTCCAACCTCAGCCTTTCCATGATCCCCACAAATAAAAGATAAAAAATCTAATAAAGACAATCATTTGAGAGTTTCTGACTGGATAAACACGCCAAAGCCATCACAGCTGATAATCAATTTAGCCTGAGAAAAAAAATAAAGGGATTTCTAGATTATCTACCAGATAATTCCTGAATTGTCTTATATTGAAGGCTAATGATGTCTTTAAATTCCTAATTTTTGGATGATGGCAGAGAATATAAGCATTCAATATGACAGATACCTCTGCTATACAAGCAATCTAATGGCAGATGTCACAGCTAACTAGACTATACTATAGTTTTGCGTTGTTTTTAGGAAACTGGTCAAGATTCAAAGCCTCAACCCCGAGTCTGCTGTTGACAGCCCATGAGACATTAAGCAAAGCTGTTAGGTTCCCTTTAGCATCAGTGTTTATCTATAAAGGAGACAAAAATGCTGGTGACCCAGACCCCTGTGTCCCTGTTCCCACCCCCCACCCCCGTGGACAAACTTTCCATGAGGACTGCTAGCGAAAATAATTATGAACCATTTTGAGAAGCACACACAGCAATCCTTCTTCGTGCTTTTAATCAATGTCTTCAACAGCAAAAGAAAAACTCTCCAGTATTTATAGGCAGTGGGTGCTACTTTCACTGTTGGCTCATTTGAACAATGGCCACTAGCCAGCTAGGCTTCAGACAGAATATAGAAAGCATTTCCAGCTACACTCTTGCTTCAGCAATCATCTCCATGCTGAATTTTTGTCTGCCTGACATAAACCACTATTTGCCTTGAAGAAGTAGACGGCTTTTTGTAAGGCTTCTGCCAAGTATCACAGAAGGTTGCACATGGTGTGAGACTGGGCTTCGGCTAACACCGATATTGCGATATTTCACATGAAACTGTGCAGTGAATCCCATCTACTTAGGATGAATAACTGGGTACCCAATCGGAGTTGAGGGAACTCACTCAACCTTGAGACTGCCCTCTTCCTCAGTTCACCGAACTCAGCCTTCACCAAGCCCGGTTCAATTTGCCTCCTAAACACTTAAGTGCAATTGTCCATCTCTCTCCCTTTACCATCCTACATCTAGTCGGCTTGCTTTTTCACCAGAAGTTCGGCAATCACCTCTTCTTTCATTTCCCTGGAGCCCCCCTGCCCCCTCCAACCTATTCTTTAAGCCGTAGTCAGAGTGATCTTTCAAGATACAAATCTGATTATATCTGTTTCACTCAGCTTTCCTCAAAAATAAAAAATAAAAGCCTCATAAATGTCTAGTCATAACAACATATATTCACAGCAGGTGAGTTTTCCTGAAGGGATCGTTGTATTAAAATGGGCAGCACCTCCTACCAAAGTAATTTAGGGAAGTGGACAAGTTGTGCCTTTGCATTTGCCTCAAGATAATCTGCAGCTCTCTCTGACCTGTGCTGTTAGGAGTTAACATTTAACTCAGTGTTTCTTCAAAGAGAAATGATGGACCAGAAAGTTCTGCTGCCTATTGCTGTTCATTCCTCTAGAATAAGGAGAGTAAAAGTTGGAAAAATAGAATACCTGAGTGTGAATTCGAACAGAAAAGTATAAATGACTTCTCAGAACAGCTCTAGGTACTGACGCTGGGGGTATATGATTCCTCTCCAGCATTGCTTAACCTTCTTTCCATTTTAGAACTTAATTTTTAAAAGCTGGTGGGGAGGGGGTGGTATTAAGCTTGTGCATGTGACCAAACTATTCAAAGACAACATTTCATCTACTACTCAATGGGTTTCAGCCTAAAGTTGCAGCAACAATTTCAATATGGGAGTTTGCTCTCAGAGGTTTCATCAGCATCTACATTTGTGTGACACGAAAATGAAATTCTAAGTCAGATACCTGAAAGCTCTAAAATACTTAAGGAATTTAAAGAGATAAATTTGTAGAAATATTTAAGGAATTTTACAAATGCCAAGACCTAGGGTTATTTTGTTTTTATTATCTTTCAAAAGACTTAAGCAGAAAAATGTCCAAAGTTATGCACGAAGTATATACACAATCCCCCTCGGGACTTATGAAAATGCCAAAAAGATCAGAAATCTTATTCATTTAAATAGTGAGAATGAAGACAAGAGAGTTAAAGTAGAATAAGAAAAAGATTCGTTCTGAAAGAACCCCTGAATACAAGCGAAGTATTGCTGAAAACTGCCATTTATTCTGAATGCACACGAACAATAAAGTTTTAATATTTGCTCTGTTCTTTCAAAGGAAGCCAAACAATGAAACTTTGCAGGAAGGGGAAATAAAATATAAAGAAATACAGAACACTTGGTGGGAAAAGGGTTAAGGTTTGCTGTGGAAAACCTTGAAATCCTAGAAAATATACTGGGCATATTTGTTTTAGAAAACCAGGCCCAGCATTGCTGAAGAGAGTACAAAATAGGTCAGGCATATTGGAGAACACGCTGGCAATCTCTAAATAAAGTTGATACCGCATATACCCTATAACTTAGCAATTTTACTTCTAAAAATTACACCAAAGAAACCTTGATGCATGAGTCTAAGGAGACAAGATCAAGGGCATTCACAGCAGCATTGTTTATAATGGCAAATAATTAGAAATAACTGAAATAACCATCAGCAGAAAAAGAAATAGTCATTTGCCTGTTCAACAAAATAATATTGAACACTTAAAATGACTGTACTAGACTTACCAGTATTAGGATCTACTTGATAGAAATACCAACAATGTAATGTTGACCAAGAAAAGCAAGTTTCAGTTTGGTGCATATGATACCAATTGTTAAAATTTCAAAGTAGTGGTTCAGTCGTAGAATACTCGCCTTTCATGCAGGAGACGCGGGTTCGATTCCTGGGCCAGGTACCCCCCCCCAAAAAAAATAATTCAAAGTATTCAGAATAACACTACAGCATTTTTAAATAGTGTATATAATACATATATAGATAAGCATACACACACACACACACACACACACACACACATATATATATATATATATAAAGAGAGATTTGGAAAAGACACACAAGCAGGATTCCTGCCAACTTATCAGAGTAGGGGCCTTGGGAGAGAAGGAAATGGGAGGAAAACGATGAGAACTTAAGTTTTATCTGAAACATTTTATTTAAAAAAAAAAACTGAAGCAAATATGGCAAAGTGTCAATACATTCATTTTTTTTGATGGCCTATATATAGACAGTTGCATATTTTACTTGGTGCTTTTTCTTCCACCATCATGAAAAAAAAAATCTAACCTTTTATTTCTTTGTAGTTTAGCTTTGCATGGGTTTTTAAAAGACAGACGCTGACTGTCTTAACCAAGGTTAAAAACTACATCTGTGTTATCCTCCTGGGAAAATATTTGTAATGTATATCACCACATTATCAGGCTCTGATTTCTTTTGTGACTGTTGTTGCTATTTTAAAACCACTGTTTTTGGTCTGTACTTTCTCTTTTATCTTGTATCAATGATAGGAGAAAGATAAGTAATGGGAGAGTTACTTCTGACCTTTTTAAGGGGATTTTTACAGTTTTCAATCCAATAATATTTACTGGGATACCACACATGTGGTTGAGATAATGATCTCACAAATTCCTGCTCGTTAGAAACCATGCATGACGTTAACTGAAAACCAATCTGCAAAAGGCCTCTTATTGCCATACTGGTTATCAGGAAGAGCTACTCTCTCCCAGGACTTTGTTTTCCTAGAACAGGAATCTTCTTAAATGAGAACAGCAGAAATAAAATATGCACAAGCCTTCTGTGTTATAAACCCTGACTGTGAATGGCTTGCCTACAGCTTTGCTATTTATGAACGCTGCCAACTTATATTAACGATAATAATAGTAAGAGAAATAATGTGAGCTAGTAGACTAACTTTGAATCCATTTTAACAGAATAGTGAGAAAACTTTCCTGACTGATAGAAATTTGTGTGTATCGGTGGCTCTGAGCAAATCATTTCTCTAAAGAGATGATTTGCAAACTAGTGGTCCACAGGCTGAATTCAGACAAATAACCTGGTTTGTTTTTCCTGTACAGTGTTTTTAAGCTTTGAAAAAAATTATCTAATTAGATTTCTACTTCTTTACTAAAATCAAAAGACCTGGTAATACTGAGTCCCTGATTCCTGGCAAAAATTATCCAAGCTGAGAAGATCGGGCATGCGTTTGTCCAGTTCTCTACAGACTCTGCCAATCTCTATTGCTTCACCCACTACTTACTTCGCTCATTTACTTACCTGCTTGCCTTATTAGGCATTTAAGTTTGTAACCCCACCACTAAAATAATTATTGCTACTGCCGAAAATCAGTCTCGCACATCTGGGGGTACCTTCAATAACAACTGTTTAAAATGACAGCCTGGAAACACTGCAAAATATCATCACCCCTGTGCTACCAGAAAACAATCATCTGACCTGAGATCCAAGCTCTCTCTGCTGTAGCTTCCCACGGAAAGCAGAGAAGAGAGTTCATTTATTTCCTTTGCACTTGTGGAGGCTTTCAAAGATATCTTTGAACCAAAGAAATCTCAAATATAATTCAATTATTAAGAAATAGGTAAAAAAAAAAAAAAGAAAGGTGCTAAAGAGATAATAGCAAGTTTAACAAAGATGTGAGAAATTGTAACCCTTGCACATTGTTGGCAGGAAAATAAAATAGTGTTGCTGCTGCAGAAAACAGTTTGGTGGTTCCTCAGAAACGTTAAACATTGTACTATCGCATTGCCCAGCAATTCCACTCCTAAGCATATACCCAGAAGGACTGAAAACAAGGACTGAAACATATGCTGGTACACCAATGTTTACGCTGTTCATGGCAGCATTATTCACAATAGCCGAAAGGTGGAAGTAACACGGAGCTCCATCAACAGAAGAATAGATAAACAAGACGTGATATATCCATGCCGTGGAATTTTATTCAGCCATAAGAAGGAATGAAGTGCTAATGCATGCTATAACATATGTGAATCTTGAACATGTTAAGTAAATGAAATAAGTCAGGCACAAAAAGACAACTATCGTATGATTCTACTCACACGAAACATCTAAAACAGGCAAATTAATAGGGACAAGAAAATAGATTCGAGGTTGGCAGGGGCTGGGGGAAAGGGACACTGGGGAGTTACTGCTTAATAGGTACAGAGGTTCTGTTTGGGGTAAAAAAAAATTAGGAAATAGTAATGACGGTTGCACAAACACTGTACATGTAAAAGCGTCACTGAATTGTATACTTAAAAATGGTTAAAATGGCAAATATTATATCTATTTTTCAACAATTGACAAAAAGAGAAACCCGAAAAAATATATTATCAGCAGTGCGCTCCCCTCGCACACACACACACACACAAGCACACACAAAGAAAGATGGTTTGATAAAAGAATAAAGGGTTGGTAGAAGCACCCCCAATAGCTCAAGCCAACTGCACCATTGCTCACTGGAGCAGTTCCTGGGACATTTCTAAGGGCCCTTAGTGAACTGTGGAACCTGGTTTGAAGAACCGCAGAGACCATTTCCTCCTCCACAGAGAAGATCTCCTTGAAAATTTAAATCACCAGTTCCGCTGGAACCCCTAGTACCTTGCTAAATTTTAAGCCTGGGAAAAATCAGATTTCGAAGGGACCTCAGCGATGGCTCCAACGTGATCCTTTTGTGGTGAAGGAAACTGGGGTCTCCAAAAGGTTAGCAAAGTGAGAGGACTACTTAGTGGCAGAATCGGGTCTGTCCCCAGCCTCCCTGTGCCCTCTCCATCTCTCCACCTCCCCGGTGAGGGGCTGGCTGTGCTCAGGCCTTCCCTCACCTCATTTAACCCTGCAAATACCCTGAAGGGAGCTGAGGGTCTCAGTAAAAGGATCTTGAATCACGATTTAAAGATTACTCTGCTTCTTCCAGAATCTGAATCCCTGAATACTGGCATGAAAAAAAAAAAAAGAAAGAAAGGAAAGGGTTAGGCCACTTTCAGGGAGTGGAGAGACATTTCAGGCTCCCTCACTTATGTTCCCACACCTCTGTATTGCCCCTGTGACCATGCCGTGGACGCTGGCGTTTGGGCTGTGTGCTGCAATGCCAGCCTCCTGCAGTTTTCACTGAACAGCTGAGGTTAGGGGCATATTTCATATCCAAACATCTACACAGGGCCCAGCACCGAGCGGGAGCCCAAAACAGGCTGAAGTGAATTCAACCGAATTCTCACAATTCCATAGCTTCTTAAATATCTGAGATTTTATTCAAAGCTGAGATGAAATCACCACTAAATGCAGTTAAAACTCGCTTCCTAGCACTAGCAATTAGGGTTTAAAAAAGGAAGAAAAAAAAATTCACCCCTGAACCTAACTTCTTTCAATTTTATGAAATACAACGGTGAATTTCACATGATGCTTAAAAATGTAATATGCGATTACTACAAATGAGCGTCACTGGGAGTTTTGCCCCTCAAACCTGTGCACACAACACAGTTTTAAGTCCTTTCACAACACATGAGGAATCCAGAGAAGAACAGAGAAAAGGAAGGGTTCTCTCCAAATCTCTTCTTCCTGCTCTCCACACGGTGCCTTTCCTAAATGGCTCCAAATTTCTATAAAATTCAGAACATTAGAGTTTCAGTGATCAACCTTATTAGCACTTTAAGATACTTAGTTGAAAACATCCTATAACCAACATGGGTAAACAGGTTTTCACTTCGAGTTTACTCTGTTTGATATGTTAAAGGACTAAAAATGGTGCTGAGCTCAAAGGAAGTTGGCTATCTATCCTTCAGTCATCATTATTACTTGATGAGAAATGTCAGGCCAGGCATAATCTAGTGACCTGCTCATGGGCAATGCCACTGTAATCCATGCAGTTTTGTATTGCAAAACTTACCAGATCTTGTCTTTGAGGACAAGAATGCCTATTAAATTTGTTTTTAAAATTTACCCATATTTGGGCAGGCCACAGTGGCTCAGCAGGCAAGAATACTTGCCTGCCATGCCAGAGGACCTAGGTTCGATTCCCAGTGCCTGCCCATGTAAAAAAATAAAATTAAATTAAAAAATCAATTAAAAAAATTTACCCATATTTACAAATGCCGGGCTTTGTACATTTCAGGAAATCAACTTTCGTTGAAAAAGAGGGAAAGGAAAAAAGATATGGAATGGCATCAAGGGGGATGTACGAGTAAAACAGGCATTCTGGTTTCGTATTCTTATCTCCCAGATGAGTGTGTTTAAATAACAAAACAAAATGTAGCAAAACAAAAAATTCTGGATGCATGAGAATACGCTCTAGAAAACATCAAGGAAGCATTTTTTTCAGTCCTGAATTTTCTATTTCCTAAATTTAATCAGTCTTCAGCTTAATGTAGATGACAGGATCCCTCATCATCCAGAAGACATGGGTGCCCCTCAATTCTTGCCTGATTTCCCTGGATCGGAGTTCTCACTAACAGGTATTCATTGCAAGTGTTTTCATTAGCTGTGGCTTCAGTATTAATGTTTTCATTAATTGTGGCTTCAGAATTGCAATAGCCCTCTCGCTGGCCATCAACTATCATTTAGGTTTGCTCGTCCCCTGAAGTCAGTGACAGTTTTAGACCAAGGAAGCCCCCACTTACAAGGAAGGCACCACTTCTACCTGTTGAAGGAAAGTGAGCTGCCTGTGCAGTTGAATGTGCCCAGGTGAGGGGCAGGGACCATTTGCAGCCAGCAGCCTGGCACCTCAGATCCACAAGGAGCACTGACAGGGATTCGGGGCACTACTTCCCAATCCAGAAGGGAAGAAAGCAGGAACCACACCACATGATCTCTTACCCTCTTTGTTTTCAAACTTTTAAGTTAGGCTGAATCAAAGCATGAGGAAAGAGGGCACAACGTAATACTTCCAAAATGAGTGAAAGCATCTGCCACCACCTTAACACAAAGTCAAACAGCAAATTAATGACCAATTCATATACCTGTGGATGGCATTTTAATTTATAAAATGGTTTCACAAGTTATTTGATTCATACTGACCAAGGAGGTAAGCTGAGAATATTATTCCTATTTTACGGATAAGAATCCTTGGGCTGAGAAAGGTTAAATGACTTGTCTGAAGCCATACAGTTGGGAGGTTCTTGGGGCAAGATGAAAAACTCCTGCATCACAGGAAGACACCATGTCATTGCTTTTTTCATCACACCTCATTTGTCCTATCAGGGGGAAATAGGAGAGCTTTTTCTTTAAAAGCATCTGAAATTCTCCAAGTGAGGGTCATAAAAATGTTCATCATGATTAATAATGTCACTTATGAAGCAAATTCCTATTTCCAGAGCAAATGTCAGTTTAGTGAGAATTACTTAATCTGCTAGTAAAATTTACAAAAGCTACCATGCAATGGATAAAGACAAAAATCCTCAACTCTGCAAAACCATTCTTCTTCACTGGCAATGTGCCATAATGACCAGGAACATCAAAAAAAAAGAGGGGGGCAGGGGCAGGATAACGATGCATATTTGAAAATAAAGGCTTCTTTCGTACCTTATTACTCATGCTTAGTTTTCCCATTTCTCCCCCAATGCATATTATCGGCTTTTCACTTCAATAATTTCTCCCACTTCCCTCCATTACAATTAACTTATTTTGTTGTTGTTCCTAATAAGAAAATCTTTTCCTCTTCCTTTGGCTGGATATGTTTTGGAATGTTTGAAGTGCCAAGATGCTAAGACGATGTTTCAAAGGTCAAGTAATAAATGCCCCATAAAATAAATGAGTAATGGTTATATATACCACTGCTGTATTTTCGGTAATGCTGATATAAAGCTATATACTGTACTTTGTCAATTCACATTCATCAAGTTCCAGAAATATTAGAAAATCATTAGAGGTTTATGTTGAGCTTGCAGATAATACGAACATATAAGTCAAGACTGAAATACGGTAATCAGAAAAACAGTTGAAATGCGTCGATAAACCGTAAAACACCGGGGGTGGGATTTGTGGAGCCTTCATCAGAGAGCTGGCCATGTGAAGAAATGGAAATGGGTATTTCGGTCACACTGTGGACCAGCTCTGCTCAGTGTCAGGTTAGCAGAGGATTCTGAGTGGTTCTGCGGATTAGAACACAGAGATCGGGGAGTTCCTGAGAACCGGCTCAGCATTTGGTGAATCCCCGTTATCTCTGAGGACACGGCTGGCCGTCCAAACGAAGCCTGCCATCCATCAATCTGGAGTCTTCTTGAGACGTCTTGGGTCTGTTGATCAGAGGAAGACTTCGGGGAATCAGCTTTCCATTATCAGGAGTTTGTCTGGGATCTGAACAAGCCACTGAACCTTTAACTTTTCCCTTGGCAAAAGCATATATGCTGGAAAAGTCCTGACAGTTCATTCATTTTCCTCCATCCTGGAGCCAGATGATGTCTGACTGGCGAGACCCACCCTCTTTGATGTACTCTGGAGAGAGTGTCCTGCTGTGAAAAAAATTTTTATCCGTCCAAATTAAAGAGAAATATTTCTGCGCCCAGCTGTTAGCGGTGACATGTTTGCCATTTTTCAGGGCACTGGCTTGGTGCCATTTGCAGGCTTTGCTGCAAACCTATCTTTTTCCCTCACCTCCATTGCAGCAATAAAATCCCCAGTGTTACTGTCTCCAGTGTCCACACAGCCTCAACATTTTAGAGGAAAATACTGGCAATCCTACATTGCTAAGAACAACCTTAGAAATTTTTGTATGCAGCAATGTCTTTCTCTTTCTCTTCTTCTCCATCCCCTTCCCCTCCACAACCCGTTTGTTAAATATCAGCACTAATGTCTCTCACAGACTGTGAAATTCTTTGACACAATCCACCCATTTAAAAATGACTTAAACCCAGTTTTAGTTAAAGCAACCAACAAGGAGTCCTGACCTCTACTAAATATATTTACGAATCCTGTGGATCCTGTGAAAACTTGTTTCAGATGTACAGAGCCCACATCAAAAACCAGGCATCAGTTCGGCGGAGAGAGCTCTGTTTAAATGAAGACAAACTCTCACGAAAGTTTGAATAAACATTTAGGTCGAAGTAATCAAGAAAACCTGTATCTTTTCATATTTATTAAGTGCAATTTGGGAGGGGTTGTAAAGATTGCTGTAAAGAATTCTGTGTATTATAAACAAAGGGTGGCTCACTCTGTTACTGCCTCTTTTTCCACACATTGAGATGAATGAAGGAAATGTGGCAGTTTCTGGCTTCCCTTCCATTCCAGCCTTTCTGTCTTTTCTCTTTTATTTTCACTTTTGCTGCACAGAATAGGACCCTCTGAACTAGAGCTCAGCTCGTAGCATCAGAGAATCCTGTCCCATTATGGATCTCAGACTGTGACTGGCAAATGTGAAAAACCACTCATCATCTTTTCTCTCACAAGTGAAGGATGTTTTCTTTAAAAAAAAACAAAGTAAATAAACAATGACAGCAAAAACATGTTATATGTGGAAAAACATCAATTTTAGAAAATAAACCAGAGATTAATTTAATTGACATGCTCGTCCACTTGCATAAACAAAGTCTTAGTTTTCCACCAAACAGGAACAAGGATCACTATTTTATTAAAATAATCCTATAAATAGCAACAGTGTGAACTGATGGGATTTGCATGTTATTTGTAATGGCATAACAAACAGTTCTGCGTTTGAGAATTATAAAAGAGTGCATTCAAATGAATTAATATTACAAACTGTGAAACATAACCGAATTCTCCGTACGGCTCAAACAATACATGTTACGGAATACTATTTAACCCTTCACCATAATGGAAAATTTTTGGTTTATAAATTCTAGATACCTTACAGACCTTGGTGGAAAATCTTCACTAATTTTACACCTCAGCATAGTAGCTACTGAAGAATATGACTTGGATGAAAGCCTAGGTACAAAGAACCATGTTCAACCGAAACCAGATTAAATACTTCCAAAATATTAAGTAGGTAATGTTTGTAAAAGGAATTTTCCTAAAAAATCAGAGAGAGACTGCTTCCATGCATGTGCAGACACACACACCATGCCCTAGAGCTCACCCGCCTTTTTCAGTGAGAACTTTCTGAAGAACAGAATGTTTGTCCCAATGAAGTAATGGTTTCCTATGGTTTTACTTCTTTTCAGAGAAGTCTACAGCTTTATTTCTTTGCTGAAATGTGTCACTCTTTAAATTATGATGTTTTCCTAAGTCTACGACATTCTTTTCCTAACCACACCAATAAAGTGTGATTGTCAGACACACTTTATTAAGGGGAAAACGACCATCTGTTGAGAGTGGAAAACTTATTTTCGCATCTTAAGTAATTTAGAAGACATTCCTAAGTCAAATCGGGACAGTTCTAAGCAGGCACAAAATTCCCGATTTATACCATCCTGGATCATGGGACAAGGGCAGAAGATGAAGCCAACTCAGATTCAGGGAGCTTAGTAAAGTGAGAGAGCCAGGGCCACAAGTAGCCTTACATTAAACATGGTCCCGAATGAGAGGCCCCTGAGGGTGCTGTCATCCCAAGATAATGGCTTCAAGGAACTCAAAGAAATTCTGAGTTCATCTTGGAGCAGGCTAAAAAGAGACGTGGGAGAGGGGTGGATTTGGGCTTTTGTGCACCACTTTTCTTGAAGGAATACTTGTAGACAGGAATGAACAGATCCATTAGTTAGCCATAAGTCTCCCCATCAAAATCTAGGTGATAAAACATCAAGTAGAAGGTGACAGCAGTATGGGGAGCCTCCAATTTAGACCCTAAACCTCCCAGAAAGCTCTCATTCGACAGACACTTAGTAAGCAGCTGCTACATGCCAGTCTCAGAGCTTGGTGCAAGGCATTAAACACTTAAGACCCTGCTCTCACTCTCAAGTAGCTTACAGTTCAATAGGACCAATATGTATGTGTATCAGAAGGTATTTGAAGAAAGTGCTTATTCTGGCATCACAATCTGTAAATGTTTCCATCTAATCTTTGGACATTTGTTGTCTAGGATGGGGTAATCCATTAACATTTTGCAAAAAAAAGGATACACAGATTTAAAGAGAGATTAAAGCCTAGGTATTTAAACAAATTCTGGACAGTGAGGACA
>PVIY010001123.1:86933-137225 GCA_004026745.1 Myrmecophaga tridactyla
TGGGTGGATGGATGGGTGGGTGGGTGGATGGATGGGTGGATGAGTATGTGGATGGATGGGTGGTAGATGTGATGGATGGATGGATGGATGGATAGATGGATGAGTGTGTGGATGGATGGGTGGTAGATGTGATGGATGGGATGGGTGAACCAGTGAGTGAATTGATGGATGGATGGATAGTCAGAAGGATATAGATGAAAGGAGGGCATCTTTTCTATGCGCCAAGAACTAAGGGTTGTATTGTGTTTTTCTGCTCTCTGGGCAGGTCAACACAGCTAAGGCAGAGTCAGATATCCTATTGGGAGAATTTTAAGGGATATAATATTGCTGGAAAAAGAGTGCCTTGCCACACTCTGACTAAAATTAAGACTTCCTCTAAAAATGCTAAATAGTCTCTGCAATTGAGGTCACCACGAAGCAGCTGGATGGAGACCTTACTTAATGGTAAGACCAGAGGCTACTCAGAGTCTGCACACACCTACCTGCCTTTCTCCAAGTGTCGGCCCCTGTGCCATTCCCACCTCCCCAATCGGTCCTGTGTTGAGGATGATCTTTACCGTCCCTAGTTTTCCCTTTTGGGGGCTTTTTCTCTATCTTCTTTCATGCTTCAATTCCTTCCTTTTGGGCCTAGTGCTACCTCTTTTCAGGTTCCTGGTAGCTGCCATTTATGCTTTAGCTTGAATTTAGGCCAAAGTGTTATTCTTTAGATCAAAGTGCTGTTTGCACTCAGTGCTTTATCTTCAAGTGAAGTTTGAAAAGATGTGTACCCTTTTAAAGGAATCTGAAATGACAGAGAAAAGGCTATTACGATCCTGGGAAGGACTGAGGACCATCCCCTGGACACTTCCTATTGCAAAGACATCCCATTTGGGTCCTGATCAAGATCCAGGACACTGACTGTCCTGCTGCAGTTGTGTGGGAGTGTTTCACTCCCTAAGAAGGGAGGGAGCTCAGGGGAGAAGGTAAGGGATTCTGTTAATAGGGGTTGCTCCAGCTCCTTCTGCAGAGGCACCTGCTGTAGGGCCTTCTCCAGGAAGTCCCAATAGGGCCATTTGGCCCCACTTTGATAAAGGGCCTCAAATCAAACCTTTAAAGTCATTTCCAAATGAGGTTAGACATACAATCACAGAGATATAATCACAGGGCTGAAAGAAGGAGATCCTATAACCAGACCACACTGCCTAAAATGAGTCATAAATTGATGTTCTTATAAATCCTGTAATTAACTTATGAACAGTAAAATTATATGTTTCTGGTATTAAAAGCATTACGTTATTAAAGATAAACACTTAACGTACATTACAGTTTTTGTAACCCTGTTTTGTCATTTTTTTCATTTTTTTAATATATCAAGAAGCTCAAAAAATGGAAGTGACCCAGGCCTCTAAACAGTCCCATTGTGGGTCTGTTAATGAAGCTCCTCTCATCCAGTTGAGAAAGTGTGCAGCTCGTGCTGATACACGGCCCCTTCCCAAGGAGTGGCTGCCCTGTTACTGCATGGGCATTCTAGTGTACAAAATGTGATTTCCCTGAAATTTGACCAAGAGAGTTAATAAGCCTGGATGTCTGTGGCACAAGGTTTGCAAATCCTTTGGTTAGCAAAGTTTATGACTGATGTCAACTCCCAACGAAAGCACCACCACTTGATCACCACTTGGTTATATAGCCTGCATGCTTCCTAATTTTTTAGACAAGACAGGATTCTCTTCTCTCCACAGAAGACATCTGTGGACTGAAAGGAAAGAATGGAAAGTGGTCTCTTAATCCATAGAAGGTCCACAGAGAACTGCTGTAGGCAAGGTTTCAAACACCCTGACATTGTATACAAAATGGCATATGAGTAATCTTCTGGGAAGAAGGTTCGTGGCTTTTATTAGAATTCTAAAAGGGGGTGTACTTACATACACACACATGTTCAAAACTGATGCTAACTCTCTCTCTAAGCCAACTGAGCAAATAAACTCAGTGCCCTTCCCCCTATGTGGGACATGACTCCCAGGAGCGTAAATCTCCCTGGCAACGTGGGACATGACTCCCAGGAGTGTAGATCTCCCTGGCAAGTGGGACATGATTCCCAGGGATAAGCCTAGCCCTGGCATTGTATGAACTAAGAAAGTCTTCTTGAGCAAAAGGTGGAAGAGAAACCAAAGAAAATTTTAGTGGCTAAGATTTCAAATAGAGTTGAGAGGTCATTCTAGAGGTTATTTTTATGCATTATATAGATAGCCTTTTTAAGTTTCTAGTATTTTAGAAGAGTTAGAAGGAAATACCTGAAACTGCTGAACAGTAGCCTTGATTTTTGAAGATGACTGTATAACTATATGGTTTTTACAGTGTAATTATATGATTGTGAAAATCTTGTGACTGACAATCCTTTATCCAGTGTAGGGGCAGATGAGTAAGAAAATAAAGAGAAACAAACAAACAAATAAATAAATAAATACTAGGAGAGAATAGGGGGTTGGGGATGTTTTGAGTGTTCTTTTTTATTTTCTTCCCCCTTTGGAGTAATGAAAATGTTCTAAAATTGACTGGTGATGAATGCCTAACTATAAGATGATACTGTGAGTCAATAATTGTATAGTTTGGATAATTATATATGAACATATCTCAATAAAATTGCATTTAAAAAAAAGAAAAAACAAAAAAAAAACGAAGGCCAAGACCCACACTTTAAGAGAGCAGGTCAGTACTGAATGGGGAAATGGAGGAGAGAACAACTGTGGATAAGCTAGAATTCTTAGGGGATTTTGTGTTCTTTAAAGGAGAGGTTCATTTGAAAGGCTGAGAGATTTCTTTGCTCTCGGCAGTCTCCAGTCTCACTCTCATTTCTTTCTCTCCTGGGACCTCCTAACTTCCCTTATCTGGACTTTCACTTTGTATATCATTGCAATTGTATTTTGATGTGTTGGTTTTGCCTTAATCTCTTAACCACATTTTTTTGACCATTAGAAAAGCTAAATTCTTTAGCTGAATCATCCTAAAAGACAGATATTTTGAGGTTAGAAGTCACATGAGGAAGCCAGGTTACATTAGGCTGAGTCAGTGTTTCAGCTCTGTGACTATTTGGTACTCCCTACTGCTGCACTTAGTGAGTCGAGGTTATTAGTACACCCGAAGCATTCCCTTTCATTTTTGATCAAACTATCTGGTGCCACCACTTTTTCCTATTAAAAAGAAAACATACAATCACATGAAATCAGTTCACCCAAATAGAACCGCTTGCTTTGAAAGCTGTAGTTTTTATAAATATAAGGTACTGTTTGTCTTCCTGATGTTTTCTAGCTAATTAATTGACAGTTGAGCAATAAAGTAGGAATCCCGGCTTGAAATTTGGAGTCTTACAGTATTAAATTTGTCACCCAGGCAAGTCATTCAGTCTGACGCTCTGCATTCAAGATATAAAACATGGACAGTCAATTAAATGATCTCAAGGGATGCTCCAGGTCAACTTTTATGACTCCATGAAGTGATGTTCTTATAAATGTATGTTAAATATAAATACTTGGCTGCTGGAATCCAGAAGGTTAAAAGGCATAACACAACCATTTTGAGTATGCATAAAAATATCACGATGCCCAAAAATGTGGGGGCCCTGGGAGTAAAGCATAACCCTAAGTGAAATAATATTTTATTACCCCGTGCACGTTTAATTTTAATTTAATTTCCAAGTTGTAAGCTATAACATGCTGGAGAGCAAACTCTTAAAAAGTTGTATTTTTTAAAATTCCTTGCAATTGAAAGCGAATTCAATTGCACAGATGTGTAATCTTATACACTTAGATTTAAGTGCAAAGGGACATGGTAGAGAAATAGAATCAGCCAGCCTGGGTCTGAATCCTGGATTCAGCAATTACGAGCTGTGTCATCTCCAGCAAAATACTTCAGCTCATTTGTAAAATGAAGATGTTAACAATGACATCGAATGGCCTCTGTGCAGTTGAAATGAGATAATCCATAGAAGTGCATGACACATTATATAAGGGCTCAATAAAAAGCACCATTTCATTATCCTTTACCGGTGCCTTTTGATTTCCCTTTCCAAAACAAATTTCCTTGAACTTCAACATTTCTGAAAAACGAAGTAAAACTAGGCACAGAAGAAAATGACAAAATTTCAGAACCTTCTCCTCGAGTGTTGTGCATTTGGCGGAAGTGGGCAAGACAGGAGTCAAGTCTCTGCTTGTTTTGTGACTTTAGACAAGTTATTTCATCTCCATAAACTCATTTTCTCATGTGTAAAAAGAGAAGAATAACAACCCCACAGGGGTGCAAGAGTTAAGAGAAATAAGGCATATAAAGGGCTGAGAAGAGTGCCTGATACACAACTACAAAAGGAGATTCCTAGAAAAATAAAAATTATTTCTGTAGTTCAGTGACCCCATTACCTTCATAATGCAAGCGCCTTTCACAAGTCATAACAATTTCTGAAAAACCTCTGTAAAACTGTTTTGAATTAAAACTATAAATGCCACAACATTCAATACTGTTTGAAATATCGAGGCCATTTAAACCTGACAATAGATTTTCAAATCAACTAAAAAATTTGCCTTCCTAGAGCGCACAGTATTTATTTTCATGTTTAAAGTAATGTTTTAAAAAAGGAAAAAGAAACTATCTCCTCTTAACTATCTTCAAAAGAAGAATTTACTCTATTTCTTTCATAGAACAAATTTAAGCTTGGGATATAATTACTCAAAACTGGATTTATAAAATCAAGGAAGTGTAAGCATGAAATGATAGAAGCATTTTTTCTATCCATTTAGTTTCTATAATCACCCTTATAACAACTACCAGAATTAATTCTAAAAAATATGTGACTTCATCTTTATTTGTTTATTTTTTTACTTAGAATCTGAGGTTCAATTTAAAGGGGAGGGGGAAAGTGATGAAAAAAAAGCTTAACAACTTTAGAAACAATTATTCTTATAATTGATTTAAGAATTAATAATTTGCTTTCTCTTGTCAATAAGGCATTTACAAACCAAAGTCCTAGCAACAGTAAATATATATAACAATTCCACATACCAGACTTACAAAGATTCGGTCTCATTCATGTAACCCATCTCTCAGACCTTTTCTCTGTGACCTTGTCATCAAAAAGCAAAAATATATAGTTTTATCAAGATATGCGCCATTTTTATTAGGGTGAATATTTTTTTTGTAAACCATCTGTGTATTTTTTTGCAACAAATTAAATACATGTCAAATTCTAAATGGCATAATTAAAACCCAACAAATATCTGTTTTTCTTTAAATTGAATAATTTTGTCCTGCTGAGAGGCTGCATAAATCTTGGCTAGTTTGTACATTTTTGCTTTCAAGGATGTAATGTAACCATCAGAGCTGTTACATCATGTAAATAAATTTCAAAGATGGTCTTAATAATAAAAACTATATCACATAACCCTAAAAATTTAATATAGCTGCCATGGCAATAACCAGATCATTTTTCCAAACAAATATATATTCCATCATGTCATTTTGAACTTTTTCTGACCTTTTCTTTCTTTTTTTTTTTTTTTAAGAAAGAAAACTACAATTGAGACCAAATGTTTTGGGAAAGAAAATGCAAGCTAGCCTATTTGGCCAAGCACAGATAATTTCAAATTAAAGATGTTATTATAGTTGAGAATTTAACCCAGTTTTTCAAAAACCAAAGTAATTATTGATAAAATTATGATCTGAAACTATGAAGTTAAGAAGCCTAACAGCTTGCAGTAGGGCTTAGAACGTTTTTGGAATAGTTTGATATAAGCTGTGACTACCCATTACATAGTTCCTAAGAAAAAAAAAGCATACAGCAGAAACCATAGAACCAACACGGGCCTCCATCAGTCTCCAGGGCTGGACCTGGAGTGGGCAGGATTTCTCGTCCTTCAGCACCAGCATTCACAGTGTTTCCTGTAACTTTATACTACCTGCACCACCACTATAAATTAAAATGACTTTAAGTCAATTTGTCATGTTATTTAGCCTCACGTTAAACAATAATATGTACAATACTAAAGGCTTGATGTACCATTTTTTTTTTTAATTCTGCATACCACCTAAAGTTATCGAACGCAATAACACGCCACACTTTGGACCATCGCTTTGACTTCCAAGGCCAGCTCTGCCCTTGCTTGCTAGGTATGACCTGGGACAGAAAACGTTAAGCTCTGTGGATTGCCTGGCTTGCTCACCTGTAAGTAAAATGACAACGAAATCTCAGAAGTCCTTTCTAAATTCTGAAATTCTATGATTCCAAGATTCTTAGAGTGCTGTGCACAGTGAATCAGCACAAAACAAGACCCAGATCTCAGGTTCTCGGCTTCTAAGTCAGTTCTCCTTCCTCCATAACCTACCATGCACACCGGTGTGCAAATGGTCTGAAAGTAGGCATGTTGGCAAATGATGGCAAACGTGTATTTGGTGCTCACCTTGTGTCAAAGATACACCGCTTCATTTTCACAGGGATCCCTTCACCTCTTTTACAGGTGAGGAAACTGAGGCATGGAGAGGAGAAGGTACACGTATGAGATTAGAGTTAGGAAGGCTGCGGCAGAAAATCGCAGCCCCAGCAGCCTGGCCACAGAATCTGGGCTCTTTTCCACCAAACCCCACAGTAAATTTAGGGTGTCACCCAGTTGCTAAGGTTCCCTGCACACATCCCTGGCAGAACTCAGAGGGCTTGAGAAGAACAGTAGAAAGATGAGGGACCACACCGAAGAATAACATGCAAGGTGAATGGCAGCTAGAAAACAAGGAGACAGAAGAAATGCACCGCGGCATGTACTCGTTTGCCTGAATTTAGCATAAACAAGATCAGCAACATTAAATCTTTTTTGGCAATAAGAGCAAATGAAAGAAAACAACACAAATAACATCACATCCTCAACCCTGTCCGACAACAAGAAGCTTAAAGAAAAAGAAACATTGCAGCAAAAAAAAAAAAGAAAGAAAGAAAGAAATACTCCAAAACAGAGTCAACTGTACTAAAACATTTGATCTCTTAAATTTACTGGCGACTTACACAGTCTCTAATTAGGTTAATTTATTTCTTTTTTTACATTTTGATTCTTTCTACAAAAGAAAAGAAAACAATCATCACAATCAGAAATGCTTTCGGCGGCCTCCTGGGTGCCTACTTCTGAAAAGGGTCTACTGTGTTGGGTGAATAGCGTCGTATATCTCACTGCTGTTCTCAGCCAACACGAACCTTATAAACACATTAAAACTGTCTGGGCAGAAATAAAATAAAAGTGGCGCAGTTCGCTTTTGGATAATGTAGTTCACCTTACGCTAGGAAACTCGCCAAAGAACACATTTAACGTTGTAGTCATAGGATTGGAGTCATAAAACTCATAATGGAGCGATTTCCAAGAGGAGATAAAGGTTTGCCTTCAGAATAGGATGGGGCTGGAAAAAATAACTTTCTAATTGAAATCTTCCCTGACAAATCTCACAAGCAACCTGGTCACTCTGATTTCTCAGCGGCCTTTGCAAAACACGCATGTCCAACAGGATGGACAGAGCTGGCCTAACAAGAAAGCTTCATTTCTACTGTAAGATCTCAGACGATCTGCAAATGCAATTTTAATCCTTTAATTTCCTTTACTTAGTGGGAGTGAGAAAGTCATAAAAACTTTTTTCTTTTAATATCCCAAGGCAGTTTGACAGGTAACAAAACAAACTAATGAAACTCGAAAATAATTACGTAGAGCTCCTCTGTCCGCATGGATTGGTCTGGTTATTTTAATATCTGTGTATCATGGGTAAATATAGGAGGAGAGTGAGTGTGCATGAATAAATTCTTAGGAATTTAGAAATACATCCAAAATTTAGCAGTTTGAGATGACTTAATGAGTTTGATAATGGGATACAGAAACTTGAATTCTTAAATCATTTGTTTTATTTCAAAGCAGTCAAAGATTAATCAACTTTTCTAATAGTTTCTGGCTTAGATATAGTTGCAGGGGCCCTGGGGTAAGGAGCTGGGAGGCAGTTTGGTGGAATGGGGCATTACCAACATCCTATCTTTAGCGACCAGTAACCCTCAGGTTTTATTAAATCCACGGTTTTTTCATATGAAGCTTAGCTTGGCCCTGCGGGCTGAGTGGCGAGAAGCTCCTGCAGCCAGAGGTGACCTTCTGTTTTGTTTTGTTTTTGTTTCTGGGAACATCCTTAGCTTTTTTAACGTGGTGTGTTTTCCAAGCCCTACGTCTCCTTAAAGATTCTCCATCGACACTTTAACAACCGAATGGCTGATTTTTAACGTCTTCACTTGACGGGAAAGTAAAATACTTTAACTGAACACAAAGGTAGTTGCATCCATGTTCGTATAACTCCCTGCTCTTGTGCAGGACTTCATCATTTTCAAATATTTCAAATATTTCATATATTTTACCTCTCTATGGTTTTCCGACTGTGCAAACCATTTAATGATTGCTAATTCGGGGATGATCGTGAGGTTTAAAATCAGGACAACCCATAGAGATCATACGTTTTTAGCAAAAATTTTTAATCATGCAGGAAGGACAGGTATCCGTGAGTTGTGCTTTTTTTTTTAAAAAAAAAAAGAATACTTTTGCTCTTTTTGCTCTTTTTATTCTTTATGTTTGTAAGATCTGTTTTACTTGCATTGCCTGTGGAAGGTGAATGCTGTCCACCGCTGCAGGTTAAATGTCCCTGTATTGTGATGTGATTAGCTTCGTGATGTCTTATATAATGCTCATCTCCTCATGCTGCCAGGATCTGGTTCATCAAAAGGTACTCAAAGAACTAATTTCTGGGCGTTAAACCACCTACAGTTTAGCAGAAACCCTATACTGAAGATAACTGGTGGGCACATAAGGTTAATAATGTCTTTTCACTGTTATTCTGGCTTCATTCATTTAATCAATCCATTTTATGACGAACAAATGAAAAAGTTCAGTTCCTCTTAAAAAGAAATTCACACATGCCTATAAATTAGTTTTCTGTGTGCACCACCACAATTTAAAATCCATAAAAATTAAAACGCTTTCTAAACAAATGGAGGGAATCTATCAGTTAAGTCTGTCTACTGATATTAATTCCTATTTTGTTAGCAGACTGCACCAATCTTCTGCCTGAAACTCAACCTACCTTATTACCTTGAAATCAACATGTACATTTTTTACTTCATTTCTTCTAGATGCTCATTTGAAGTAATAAATTAAAGATCTCTATGAGAAAACTTACCTGATTTTAAATGCATCCACATTCTTTTTTTGACATGATATTTTTGAACTAAAGTCACCAAAAATTATTAAGGCCATTGCAACTGCTTTAAAAAAAAAAAAGGAGGAGGATCTCAAATGCAGCAGTAAAAATCCTGCTAGGAAAAATACTGCAAGAAATCCACATTTATTTTTTAGACAAATTTCGGGTTTTCACAAGAGCAAAAACATACTTGGCTGACAATTAGAGAAAGATATCTGGTAAAAGGACAAAGTGACTTTGAATCACTGGAACTATTTATACAGAAATAAGCCGAAAGTTTGTAAACGGACCCTTAACTGGTTTGATTAAAAGCACTTAATTAATAAATGACAAGACAGAATGAAAAGTTCTTTGTGGCATTTGATAAACCACCCAAGAAGTTAAATCATTGCTTTTCTGTTTAATTTCACAATTTGTTTTTCCATTTGAGCTGCCAATTTTCTAACATGCCACAGAAGGGAGAAGGAAGAGGAAACTTCCTCTTTTTTTTTTTTTGATTGATAAACATCACGGATTTTTGTTTCAAATCAATTGAACTTTTTCTTTCCCTAAAGATGATCCTTGCATTTGCTGTCACACTTGTGGTCAAGCCATTATTCCATCAAAACTATTTAAATGGCCCCCCCTTTTTTAGGGACTTTGACAAGAATACCCTAACAGCTCACCTCACCCCTGACCTTCAGGGTGTAGATCATCTTGTCAACATATAAACAAACACAGTATTGGCTGTATTTTAATAGATTCTGTAAATATCAAGATCCAATTTATCAAAAGGTTCACCCAACGTGACAGCTCTGAAGTTCTGCATTGTATTTGCAATGCTAATTCTGACTTTTAATGAAAAAGGATTTTTCGGTTTCATTTTATTCTTTTTCTCCCCCCCTTCAAGAAAATGTAATAAGCTACTAGAACTATTTTTTTTTCTTTTTGTGATGGATGCCTGACTCTGATTTAGTCTCAAAAGATGAAGATTGAAAGTACTGTCAAAAGTGGTTATTTCTCTCAATTGTGAGAGAAACACGCATGTTTGCACAGGAAGAATTTATGAGATTCCTATTACCGTGTCTGAGCTTGGCAAATGCATAACCTATGATAATAAGAATACTTGGTTTTAAATGGAAAACGAGGTAATGGCAAAGATGACTATCCCTATTTCTGCAAACAAGCCATTATTTTCTTTTTATGTCCACATTTACAACTGCTTCACACTGGGTGTCACTGACTTTGTATCTTCTTTCTAAAACATAAACCATTTTATCGTTATTAATGTGTCCTTCTCCTTATGAAGCCTTTATCAGGGAGACAATTTTATAGAAATATTTGGCCTGTTTGTCAAAGAATAGACTTCTAGATAATATTTGTTAAATAATAGCATGTAAGAGTTTATTGAACTTCAACAGCTGTAAATATAAAATATCCACCTGCTGGGGAAATGGAAAAAAATTAATCAAAAGTTAATATATCTAGGAGAGAAGAATTCTTTAAAAATCATTAAAGCCTCTAAAATAAGAATGTGAAGAAAATGGCAAGGTCCTCTAAGAGATACAGACCCGTACAAACTTATACATACGTACAACTTTCATTCTCTCACATCAGAAATCATGCTTGGAAACTATCTTGTTTTAGGCACATTTCTTTGAGTGTGGGCCAACCACTCAGCCCAAAGGACAGATACATTTCAAAACATTCAAAGCTTCCTGAAATGTCAACACACTTGGAGAATGTTCCACCAGAGATAGGGGATGATGTACCTACTCTTGTGAAAAACTAAACAAGGAAACCCATTAGAAGGTAATGACAGAACATCCAGGATTTGAAACCCTGACTACGATAAGTTTAGAAGAGGAGAAACACACACACACACACACACACACACACACACACACACACACATAACTCACTGTTACTTGGACAGAGGAATTTGTTTCTCCTGCTCATGTGAAGTTTGAGTCAGCAATAATTCTAATCTTGGAAGGCCTGAGGTGTTTCTCTACATTTATACACCCCATGTGCAAATGACTGAGATTCCTATGTTATAAAGACCACAATGTAGGGTTTGAGCTCGAGTAATAAACAAAGAAGTTTGGCTCTCTGTACATGAATCTTTTTAAGCATGACATCAAGGAGGAAAGTGTCATAAAAAGGGCACATACTTTGGGGTCAGACATACCTCAAACAGAAATAATAATAGTTTCTATTTAACTATTTAACAGCACTAAGGCACTACCCTAAGTTTTAATCCTCAAACTTCCATATGGAAAAGATACTGTGATACTTTTATCTTCCCTATTTTGCATTGAGGCAGCTGAGATACAGGAAGGCTGAGGAATCTCCCAGGAACATGTTTCTAGTAAGGGACAGAGCTAAGATTCAATCCCAGGTGGTGCTGGATGCAAAACAGTGGCACTATTCAGGAATACCATAAGCACTCCGTCTCAATAAATAACTCTTATCACCATGGTTCATTCAGCAAACCTTTACAAAACTGGAAGATATATTTTCAAGCCAGTCATCATGACCTTAGACCCCCTGTTGCTTTCATAAAGTCTACTGAGAAAGACAGTTAATTAAAAGTATCGTGGTGTTATGATAGTTTCTCAGAGCCTCGGTTTGTTGTTTTTTGGGGGGCAGGGGGCGGGAGGGAAGGAGGATTAACAACAGGAATTTATTGACTCATGGTTTCAGAGGCTAGAAAGCTTGCTTCCTCCAAGAATCAGTATCTTCTGCCTGGCCAATAATCCTTTCAGAGCCTCAGTTTTTTTTAAATGTATAAATTGGGGAAATTAAACCTCCCTTCTTCATGGCTTAAAGTGGGCAACATGCACAGACAATGCCTGGCACATGGTAATTGTTGTTAGTATTAGTTATGTTATTTTTAACATGATGAAAACAGTATAGTAGCTGGGGATATTGTATGCTATTAAGGGGGAAAAAAATACAAGCACAACTGCAGCTGTACCAAATTCTCAGACCGTCTCTTGAGAGAATTAGTAACTGCATATTGACTATCATTTGTCCCAAAGGCAACCTTTAATCTCTTAATGCCATAAGCACTTTAATGGAACACATAGACTTTATGATTTTTTTTTTAAAAATCCCTAAATAAATGAGAATTCAAATAAAGTCACCACAAAAAGAGATCCTCTGTGCCTCGTTATAATCCAAAAGCATTCAGCCCTGCTGCATGCATTAAGAAATTAGTTATTCCCCAGGCTTGAGGATTTCCTCATTCTTCAAGGAGTGATTCAAGGCTAATTACTATTAAGAAAGAGAGCAGACAGGAAGAAGGAAGGGAAGGAGGAAGAGAGGGAAGAAGGGAAGGGAAGTTCAGATGTTATTTTTATAATCAAGAGCTGCTTAGGTTTGATACACTAGATTTTCTGATTCTCTCTGGCTCAGACCTTAAGTGGAGTAGAACTTCATAATCTAGATCTTTAAAAATACAATAAACGGAAGGAAACACAAAGAACCTAACGTAACAAGCAGTGTGCTATGAAATTTACACTTAATTATTTTTACTTAATTCTTAAGGCAAAGTTAAGTGATATTCGTATTCCCCATTTCACAAATGGAAAAAAAAAAACCGAAGCGAAGAAAAGTTAAAAGTGACTTGTCTAAAGTCACACCAAGTGGAGTCAAGATTTGATCCAGGCTGCGTGACTGCCAAGGCCTTATTGATTACATTATGCCATGAAGCTCCTTTCACATAAACATTCGTTCTTGTGTAGCACGGGAAGGAAGAAGGGCGCTTGGAAATATCCTGCAATAACCTTTATTTAATGTCCTCCACTTTTGTTGTGCTTGTTTCAAATGCCGATCCAGGCTTCATTCCCAGACACTTTGATTCAGTGAGTTTAGGGCAGACCTCAACACTGCAAGACACTCTAACTACATTGAGAATCTGAACATGCTACTTGTTAATGATAATCTCTACGGCAAGTCCTGGATTTGGCATGGTTTGAAATGGCTTCATATTAACATATTACCCCTTCTCTTCCTTCTTGCCCTTTGCAACGAGAGAGGCCATAGAACAGCATTTCTCTAAATGCTCTGTTTTAGGTTCAAAATCCTTTGCTTTATTTTCATCCACAGATCTCGCCAGGCAAAGATTTAAAAGTTAACAAAAGTTAACAACAGCCTTGAAAAGGATGAAATCTCAAAACAAAGACTACTTTAATTTTTTTCAATCCCAAATAAGTCATCATTTCTCCATTCACTCCTCTAGATGATATAGGATATAGAAATCTGATCTTTTACTCTGGAACTTACTGTTCAAAGGATTAAAAATGAAAACCTTTTCCAACACCTCCTGACTAAAAAAAGAAAAAATAAGGCAAAACAAAACCTCCTGACTTTTTTTCTTCCACCTCAACTTGAAGATTTTCCCAATGTAGGAATATGTGCCATCTGTTGTCCTGGAGATATATCTTGCTTAAATAGACAAAATTTGATCACAATGCAATCCAAAAACAAAAAGAAAAAAAAAACTGGTGGCATTTTTAAAAGAACAGGACTGGTTCTTGGAGCAGTGTCAGAACCCAAGTATGGTGATGGCTGGCTTGAGACCATTTCCATAACTAATTAGCTGGGTCCAGGAAAAAAGGCTTATCCCAAAGAGTACCAGTTCACCCGTCCCTGCCAGGTGTCCCTTCCTCCGTCACTCTGGAGATGCTATGTTCAGAACTTTCCGATTTTGAGGCAACCACCTGGCTTCTTTGACATTGCACGCCCAGCAAAAGAGACGTAGTGATTGCCACAAGTTTGACTTAACTCATGAAATCCTGGGACAGCATCTGATCCCTCTGCCTGCCTTCACTGACACCACCATATACCTCCCCAAATAAATGAGGAAGATGGGACCTGGTTATGTATAACCAAGAGTGAGAAGCCAAAATGTATTTGTGCAAATTCCTTGCAGGGTGGTTCCTGGTTCCCAGTACTGGTCTGCTGTGCCGACTCAGTCTCTATTTCCTAGCTTTTAAAATATGTCATTAAGATCTGAAAGCAATATCATCCAGCCATAGATGAACTTTTGTGTCTCCCCTTCCTCCCTGCACACATAAGCACAACAGAGTAAACATACAGTGACAGGGACAAGTACGATGTAGTCCTGCCAAAGTCCTGAAAATGAGCATCTATATGCTGTTCTCATGAGATATCCAAGAAAGGACATTCCACAGTTTCGCCAGAATTTGCACATCGGAGCTCAGGGCAGCCTCAGAACATGAAATTCCCTCTCTCTTTGCTGAGATCACTTTGGGAAACTGCCTCTTCTTTTGCTGTCTTGAAACCAAAAATATATATATTTTTAACTCTCAAGTCTCTCCTGCTGAAGTCACACACACAAAATAAGAGCCAAAGAAATGGATGAGGGAATACTCCGTTCTGATACTGGGTAACTTCTTCCTTAAGCCTAATGACAATCCTACCCAACAAAAAGTATTCGTCCAGCTTACATTTTGCCTTGTTCCTAGCAAGCACAGTGCAGGAGTAAAACTGGAGGAGGGGCCATGTCAAGTAGACTTTGAATTTCTGGCAAATGGTTCACTGTATATTTCGTTTCAAAGGCCTAATTATGTCTGCATAAATAAACTGTGCTATGCAGCTTGCTGCATGCCCATTTGTCATATTAAAACAATGGCATCCAAAGAAAATCCCCATTAACATTGTTTAGCTTTAATGCTTTGGGGTGTTTGCTACTCAAATGATTAAAAAAATGGAGTGATTTATGACACCAAAATTTAAATGAGGCAACAAAACAAGTCTATGAGTCACCAAGACTTAAAATGTACTACAAACCCAGCTGGGTTAGCAATGCAAAAATGAAGAGACGCTGGCCTCTGTGCTGTTATTTTGCCACTTGGTGTGTGTGTGTGTGTGTGTGTATGGATCGTGCAGGGACTGAGAAAGTTTTCAGGGAAATGCAACACTAAGTTTCAAAACAAAAGTGTTCTATAAATTGCCTATACTCAGTCTCCATGGAAATATTTATAATGATGAAATTCGGTCATGGAACTACTGGGGTGCACAAAATATGAATGAGGGAGGGCAAAGAGAAATATTTTCACAGATTTGGGTGCAATAATATGGGACTTTTCCCTCCTTATCTTTTTTCTTTTAGAAAACTGTAAGTGGAGTATCTTTATTTTATATGGAGAAAAAGAAAGCTACAGAGCTTGAAGACATACCCTTTCAGGGGCTCATAGATTAGTCTTCTAAAATAAAATATGTTGCATAGACCAATAAATTAACGAATGACAGAACTGGTCTCAACCATAATTTTTCCAGACGTCACTGGTCTTAACCGTAAATTTTCAGGATGCAGCAGTATCTTGGTTTTCAGTGCTGTCAAATTTGTCTACTTTCCTCCTGAACAGAGCCGTTTTAATCCATGATCCTTGTCCCACCTAAATCACAGCAGTTTGACCGCCAAAAACAGCAGAGTTCCTGAATTAGACACTGTATCTGTGGAAGACCAGAACTACTCTACTTAATCCCAGCCCTAAATTGAGCTATTGTTTTACAGAGCAGATTTGGATAGATGCATTTACTGACAGAGTAATATTTTTGCCTTAGTCTTTGAGAACCAAACTTCCTGTGTCTGTGCCGTCAAAATGAGTTGAGGTCTTTTAAAACAAAGTACCATATGAAATGTGTCTAAACAGCACAAAAGTAAACCGAAATTTGGCAACATGAATTCCACCAATATGAGTGGCTAACGTGGACAATTTAAGATAAATGCTTTCTCCTGGAGTCTGAATTATCCTTCTGGCCATCTACACTGAAATAATTATTGAGAAAAGTACCAGGTTAGTTCTTCCTGTCATTAGACATGAACAGGCACAAATGCAAAGAATATTGGTGCAGCTGCTCTGTTGCAGGACAAGTGGAGCGCAAAACAGGGATGTACAACCAAAGTCGCCTTCAAAACAGCAGCAGCAGCCTCCTAGCCTGGCAGATCAGCCTCCAAAACCTTAGATTTTGGACCTGGACCAGGCTGAGATTTTCCCTTGCTTGTGAAACTCTTGTGAGCTTTGTTTACATACTGCAATCTACTCCAAACCATGCACTTCTCCAGTTTTTCAAAATATTCAAATATGCCAGCTTTCCTCTTTTCCCACCCAAACCTCTGAATTGCCCTCAGCTGTTTCTCTCTTTCTTTTCCACATTCTTCCTTTTTCAAATGTTACACTGTAATTATAACCTATAAGGCCTCCATCTGAAACAGGAGAATGGACTAAAAGCAACCAGAAAAGCCAGATAAGAAATCAGGGACATTATCTCAAGGTCTGTATCCAACGAGCCTAAAGGTTCAAGTACAATTGGGGTGGTGTGAGAATGTACAAGGAGAAGAGGCCACAGGCCTATTGACAGCACCGGTACAGATGTTGGAAGGAAAGGACAATGCAAATGAAAACAATAGAGCCAATTGCAAAACATTTTTTTTTCTGCAAACTTGGACCCTCAAGTACTAAGGCTAATTTACAACGTTTATTTATTCTGGAACCATTCTGTCAACCCATGAGATTGAGACCCCATGAGATTGAGATGAGCAGGACATTTCAGTATCTCTGTCACAGTGCAGTGCCTAAAACTGATAAAACAGAATGAAAAAATTAAGTGGCCAGCCACTTGGCTACAGGAATCTGTAACAAGAGCTGAGGGCTTTGGGGTGACCACAGATGGCTTCCTAGACCTCCAAAGGGTGTTTTCCTAACACTCAAAGAGCCAAGAGGACCAAAACCTGAATCAGCAGGTGTGACGTGCATCAGAAAGCATAATGAAGGTCCTATACTAGAAACCACTAATAAGAAAGAGGGAAGGGTCTAGAAATGGCTTTATAATAGATCAAGAGCACAGTGTAGGCAAAGGGTCAGGGAAGCAGACACTGTCCCACCCAGTCAGGGGAGTGTGCTCATGCAACCTTTCTGGAGGGAAATTAGGCAAAATTAAAAGCTTTTAAAATGCATAAAAATTCTAACTCAGAAAAACAAAAATTTATACAAAGACAATAGTCATGGGAATGCAAAAAAAAAAACACTGTAAGGATTCTAGTAAGGTATTATCCATACCAGGGAAAAAAAAGCAAACAAGTCAAATATCTAAAATTCAACAATGTTCGAGTATTAGGCAGCATAAATAAAGCATATTTAGCCACTAAACAATGTTATGAAATATCACATTTAGAATGTTACAAAAATGTTTGGAATAGGATTTTAGCTTTTGTTTCTTAAAAAGTCTATCATCATAAGAAATGACTAAAATGAAATACAGTGAAAATCCTAACAGTGATTGCCTCTAAGCAGGGAGACTAAAGATGACTTTTGTTTTCTTCTTCATACTTCCTTACGTCTTCCTAGAACAATTGTACTCTGCAATTAGAAAAAAAATCATTTCCACGAAAAAAAAAAAAGGTAGCTAACTACAGAAATGATGCAAACAGGTTGAGGAATTTAAATAGCACTCCACGGAGAAAGCAGTAAAAACACCCACAAAGAATGGTCACCAGGAGAAAAAGAAGTGATGGTAGAAAGAAGCCTTAAATCATCATCATCACCCATATAAGTGAGTCCCACTTCGAGAAAATCCAGTAAATAAAGGGTTCACAGTCACAAAGTAAATAAACCAGAAGGGGATTATTTATATTTCAAAAAGATTTTATGCTAAAAATCATTCCAGAGGTGTCTTACGATAAGTAGGCTCTTTCGTACGACAGGTTTGAGAGTTAGTCCATCAGAACGACCACTAGAATTTTTATAAAAATCAGATCCATTTGATGGATTTGACTCAGGAGGTTAAAGGTGAGAGCCAAGAATTCATATTTTTAAAACGCTCTCCAACTGTGTAACAGATTGGGAGAGACTTCAGAGATATTTAAACAAAATGCTATGGGAAGACTTTGTTTCGATTGCTATTAAAGCTATCCAACTATAAAAAAATATTTGGGGTGATATCAGGGGAAATGGAAATTGGATGCTATTAAGAAATTGCTGCTAATATTGTTGAATATGATGATGGTATTGTGGTTATCTGTGGTTTTTTTTTAATCCTCACATTTTAGAGATAGTAAATTATTCATGAGTAAACTGTTATGGTATCTGAAAAAAAAATGTTATGGTGTCTGAGATTTACTTTAAATGGGTGAAAAAAGAAAAATGAAACACAAAGCCAAAAAAGTGAGCAAGAACAGAAGAAACAAAAAAGGAAATATAATACTTATTCAAAATCGATGCTGGTTAGAGGGTGTATTATACTACTGTTGCCTTCTTTTAAGTATGCTTGAAAATTTACATCAAAAGTGTTAAAAATAAAAGCACCCCAGGTACCAGGTTTTGGAACCACTGCTATAGTAGTGTAAAGACAATTCAGTTCACAAAATTGGGTCTAGAGCAACTTTTCAGGATTCTGTATCTTATAAAAAGTAAGAATTCTTACATTTTTGTAATTACCATTTAAACACACTAGCCGATTAAGTGCTTATTAACATCAACTCACAAATCCTTAAAACAGCCCTGTTAAGCCCTAAGGTAAAGAAAATGGGGTCCATGTTTAATAAGCACCTACTACTTACTATATTTTACCTCATTCATTACTCCCAATAATTCTTCAGGAATAAAAATAATTCCCAATATGTAGAAGTCGAAACTAAGGCTCTAAAATATTAAGTAACCTGTCCAAACATACTCACTGAAATGATGAAAAGCTACAAACAACCCACATGCAAAATGTCCAACAATAAGGAAACAAGCAAATTTTGGACTCATCCATTTGGTTGGCAATATATTAAATACAGGGATTACAAAGAATATTGATTGCACTAGGACATATTTAGGCAATTTTTAAGTGAGAAGGATAATTTAAATAATATTAAGAAAGAGGTAAATTGTTTTCAGTGTAATACAAACATGCTTATATATAATTTTTAGAAAAATATGTAAAAATGTTTTAAGAGTTTGTGTCTACCTATGGTAATTAAAAATTTTTTTCTGTAATTTTAAAATTTTGGGTAATGAACACAATTATTTTTCTAATAAGAAAATAACTTAATTTAATAAGCGCAGCACATCACAGCTGCTTTCAGCTACACTGCACAAACTGAGCTTCCAGTCTGCTAATTCTGTGCATCTCTGGAGATGTGGCATTGCCTCCAGATGATGGGACAAGAATCACAGCATGGCCACCTCATGGCAGCATTCAACAAACAAGCAAACAAAGACCTGAAGGACGAATACATCAAGTAAGCGTGTCAAGACACTATTTGGATAAAGCTAGAATTATCCATTCTATTCCCTGGGCCAATCTACATATCACATTCCAGTATCACAACAGTAACCAGAGTATTTTAAAGTTATACACATTTGTTTCTACTTAAAATTTTCCATTTTCATCTTCACAAAACATTCACCCGAATCTAAAATTAGACTTTCTAAGAGCCGTTTTTAAACTTTTTGGGAAGAGGTGAAGGATAAATAAAAACTTTTAATAAAATTAAAAAATATATATTTCGAATTGACCAAAAGAATTTCTAAAACACTTAATGTATATTGGGCGTTGTGGGACACGTCGAGGGAAAAAAAAGTTTTTAAAAAAATTTAACTCAACTTAAAATTTTCAAATTTAAAAGATGCTGAAATAGAAGTTAAAAAGAATATATATATAAACACATAATCACACATACATAGAGCATTTTTAAAAGCTCTGGAATAAAACTAACCTGGCTGAACCTGGTAATATAACCACGGATATACTTTAACTTAAAATGTCTCCACTTAGCTTGCCCTCTTAAATTCCGTTCTGTTGCTTAATTTCCAAACAAGAGATATTACTGCTGGTCTTAAATCATCTGAGAAGGGTCTCTCTGACACTGCTGACACTGTAGTTCTAAAAACAGAAAATTATAGATTATCAGAGAAGGAAGTTTAGAAGTATCAGCTTAGGGGCTGAAGCATGTCTTGGGAGGCCACCCAAAAAGACAGCGGGTAGCCCCCCCCAGCCCCAGGTCTAATCTCCAGCCCACAAACAGATGCATTCCTCTAATTCCAAGAGGGGGCAGGGGCAGGCATGGCCACAGAGTAAAGCTGCTGGCCACTGCGGTGGGAGCCCAGACGGTGCAGACCTGCCTTCCCAGGTGCAACACGGCCCGAGGGTGGCAGGGCTGTAACCTCCTGCAAAGGACAGCCGTCGGGCTTCTTCCCCTCACGATGCTGTCTCTACCTTCTGTTAGGCCACCATCCTTTTGCTCGGGTCCTCGTCTTCTCCAGTCTTTTACCTTTATTACCCATTTCGTTCTTGTTCCTTCGATTTCGTTTTTTGTTTTTAATCTCTCTGGCTTTTCCCTATTCTAATCTTTCCTCGTTTAAAAATTTGCATTCCTTAGCGTTCTTGTTAGTTTGGAGGTTGGCTTAGGTTCATTTTTCTTTTTCTTTTTTTCCCTGCCCCTTGGTGTGTGAGAAATAAAAGATAATGTTCAAATTAGCCTCTCCACTACATTATCCAACTCTTGCTGGGAATGCAATATGAGCAGCTTCCATCGTCCAGTCTGAGTTCCTAGACGGCTGGGGTCTTATTTGCTTTTTGGTTGTGTTTCTTGCATCTTTGTGCACAGCTCAGTATTGTGGGTTGAAAGACTGCATAAGGCCAGAGACGATCAGATCCTGAATCGAGCAAGATGCAATCCTTTGTCACCAAGCACTAAATACTTCCCTCTGTTCCAGCATATGATACACCTATGTGTGACCAGCACCTATCAGGAATAAAAGGACAAAAAAAATGCTTCTAACACAGGGAACTGGCACCTACCTTTAGAGCAGCTCTCTTACCTCTATTTATTTCCAATCTAACCCTTTATCCATCTAATTATATTGTTACCTTGAGTGACATACCAAACCTAAGACACGACAACACCCAAGTGCCTTAAAGTGCTTTGCACTCTGAGTGACAGCTCCTGTGTAAGATAAACTGTGTTCTGGTCTTTGCAACTCGCGAGTGTTTGGGAAATAGCCGTTGCTCTGTCATAATCTTCATCAGGCTGACCAAAGGGAAGCGCTCACGTGGCACCGAAATTACCATTACCTATAGTTTTACCAATTGAAAAGTTACCTATTGCGTCAAATCCCATCTTCTTTTCTGCAACCCGCCCTCCTCAAGTCGCCCTCCTAGTGATTACATTGTGGCTTCCTCCTTGCACTTCAAATCTCAACTCTCCCGCCAGCAGTCATGAAATTCTTTGATGTGCCTTCCCAGTTCCTCAACTCCATTCTCGGTATCATCTCACAGAGAGAGACCCACTGACCAGGTCCGCCTTGGAAACAGAGGCAACTTGCTTACTCCTCCTCTGGGCTTTTGCACTCGCTATTCTTTCCATCTTGAATTCCTTCTCTCCTCCTGGATACTGTTTCATGCACACAGTTCCCTGCAAAGCTTGACTGCAAGCTCATCCCTAGGAGCTTAGATGACTCACATCCCCAGCTGGCCTTCAGCTCACCTCCTCATTATCCTTCTGGATTTTCATGATCAGATAGTGCTCTCTTATCCTCACTTTGATGAGTTTATTTCTCTTAAAAATCTTCCTCAAGCATTGATGTCTTCCTCATAGACCGTACGTTTCCTCGGGCATGGACTGTGTCTCTCTAGTACAAAACGACCCCCAAACAACCCTGCAGAGTGCCTGGCACATGGGAGATGCTCATCAGTTATTCAATTGAATAACTGAATGAATGACTCTCCCCTGTCTAGCTTCTCGAGAATTGGGAGTGCCTCTGTTAATACTTTATGCACCTCCACAATTCCTGGTCCTTTGGTATAGCAGTTACTGCACAAGTTAAACAAATGCTGTCTTGGACATCACACTCATTCCTGTGTGACATACTCCACCTTTATCTTTTTGAATGAAACTCTGTGCTCTGGACTCTTTGGCAAGATTTAAATGGCATTCCCATCATTAGATAATGATCTTAGGAGGTTGAATCTGAAAAAAAAAACCATCAGTGACTCTAACCAAGCAGGAAAGGATGAGAGGATACTGAGATGAAGCCCACTTTACTTCCTGGTGATGATCTAGTCCTTTCTAATGTGTCCCTAAAATATCCATTTAGACTTTCCAGATACAGACTAGCTGTGGTCCAAAGTCAAAAGCAGGAAGATTTCCATTATGTCAGGTCACTAAACAGAGTTTTCAGAAGCAGAAGTCACTGATACCCCTCTCCCTTGGGAAAAAAAAAATGCCAATAGTACTTCAGACAACTCAGTGCCCTCTAAGGCAGTCCAACTTTGGCTGTGACTACTTTAGCTATAAAGCCCCCTGGCAGAGATTGCCTGGGTTTGGGTATCCTTAATGCTCTCCCCTGACCCCCTCGCCTCTCCACCCATGCTTACTAGGAATTTAAGGCAGTTTAGAAGTCGCATAACTCGAGGGTTACTCTGGACTTTGGGCCAAACTTGCATGAACTGAACTACTGAGTTGTTGTGTATCCTTGAGGTCCCGTAAGCAAAGTTCCCAGAAAGTCCAACGCCCTTTCAGGGCTCCAGAGCTCCCTGGCAAGGTGGCAAGGACCAGTTATGTACATCAAAGCAAGAGGCAAGACAAGAGTTGCACAATATAGCATGCTAGCTGGAGAGCTAGCTTATTTGAGGTATAACACAGGAATTCACCAGCTACAGAGAAGTGAAGTAAATTGGGGAGAACAAGGAAATTACAGGCTGGGAAAGAGAGCTATTATGGGAAGCTGATTTCACTGTCCAAAAATGTTAACTTGCATTTATTCTCAAAATTATCCAAATATTTCAGTAATTATCTATTTACATGACTGTTCTCTGGACACTTCTTTACTGCTTCCCTCCAGGCTTTCATATAGTGTGAAAATATTTGCTTTTGAAGCCATTTCCTCACTTGTGACACAACCTGCGAGGCCTAATAGATCTGCCCTTCTGTATTCCAAAAGGATTTTGAAAAGATTTTCAGCTGGTTTAAAGCAAAATGTCCTGGAATACAAAAAAAAAAATGTTTCACTTGTGCTGCATAATTGAGTTTGATTTGCATTTTTATCCCTTCCCATAGCCACTGTTGACAGCAGTCCAAACGTGCTTTTTAAAAGATACCTCAGTTTCCTCCAATAACTCCAAACCAAAAACCCCAGACGCCCAACGACACAGAACAACTTTTCCAGTTTGAAACCAACTCAGCACCATCTTGGCTGTGCACCCCTTGCAAACCGCCTTCTTGCAGTTTTGAGCATTTTGAAAAACAATCACAACAACGAGCGCATGAGTCATTTCGCGTGGAGGTGACTTAGAACTCAAATTGAATGAACTGTAAATGCAGGCAATTGGGAAAAAAAAAATGAAGGCCTTATGTTCAGTGTTGTCACTACATTTGTTAGGAATTTCATCACTGTGTGGAGGCGTTTAGTTCCAGGCTAACATTTGGACAGATGGAAAACTCCCCTGGAGCATACAGGTCAAGAGAGCCAGCTCTGCCTGGCCTTCTGCAGAACCGCAGCTTCCCCTCCTCACTCTCACCAGGCAGGACGGAACACTCCCTGCATCTGAGAGGGGGCAGCAACAAAGCCCTCTTCTGGCTGTGACATCTCTTGTAAATAATAATGTGACACACGGATGTTCAGTGGTGTCTCCAGTAATATTGTAGTTGGTGGAAAGGGAGTGTCTCTGAGTGTCTTTTTCCCTGCAGGTATTTTGGCAAGTGTGATGGCACACACTGAGGATATCAAATGCATTGTAATATTTTCAAAGTGAGGGGGGAGAGAGCAGGGAAGTAAGGAAAGATGGGAGGGGGAGGTGGGAGCAACAACCCAAATGTTCAGCAATTTGATCCAGCCGTATTAAAAGGAGATAGCCAATAAAACTATGTTACAAAGAATTTTCAAGATGCCCAACGTGTTTATGCTTTTATGATCAGAGGCAAGCAGTGTGTTTTCATTCATATATTAAAAAATGCTAAATAAAAAGGAGAAAGAATATATACCAAAGGAATTTAGTTTGTTTGTCTTTTCTAAAGTATTTTTTCTGCATTTTCCAATTTTTTGTACATAAGTATGCTCGGGCTTTGTAATCAGAAATATCTAATTAAAATAAAGACATTCACAAGAAGCACTGTGAGAAAAAATGAGATAGAAATGTGAGTATTCACATATGTGCACAGCATGCCTGATTAAGAGGAGAATGACATCTTTTGTAGAACATTCAAGTCAGATGAAGCATCCCTCCCTTTGAGGAAGGATTCCAGAATGGACCTCAGTTGGAGCATATAATGGCCTCCTGGTCCACAGACTCCAACACATTCAGGAATGCAGGCAACATTCCAAAGTCATATGCTTCCTCGCTGCCATGTCACCTGCAGAGCCAAAAGGAAAGACTTGCACCCATTACCAGCCAACGAGGGCAGTGGGATGAGGCACCCACACTCACGCTGGAACTGGTTATTAGCACCCATGTGGCCCACAGATCGAATTCACGAAGGTTTAAGTTTAAAGAACCAGAGTCATTTAACCCTCGTCCACTCAAAGTTCTGCCTGCTCTGCTCCCCAGCTGACTCACGAGGTCCTATGGATTTAAATAACTTCTATGCACTCACAATTTCTAGTTTCTTTCTCTAGCCACACCCTGTTCTCTGAGCTCCAACCAATCACATCCACCCTTGCCCCACTGCAGACTGTTCTCCACACAGCACCCTGAGTGGGCCTTTGGAAACAGAAGTCAGCTCATGCCATCCCTTGCTCAAGCTCTACTTCATTCAGAATAAAATGTGAAGTTTTGCCCATGGTCTAGCTTCTCTGGCACCTCTGCATGATCTCCTATGATGCTCCTCCAAACTCTCTTGGCTCCGGGCACACTGGGCTTCTGGCTGTACCGTGAGTGTGTGAAAAATAGCCACCAACCGAGTCACCTGCCTGGAGCAATGTGCCCCCACATGGTCATAAGGTTCATTCCTTTATCCACCAGTTCTCTCCCCAAACATTGATGTAATACGATTGTTGGGTTTAGCAAATAAAACACAGGACACCCAATTAAAGTTGAATTTCTAACTAAAAAAATAATAATAATGATTTTAGTGTAAGAATATCCCATGCAATATCTGGAACATATCCTTTAACAAAATCATTTGTTGTTTATCTGATATTCAAACTTTACCGGGCATCTGTGCTTTATCTGGCAACCCTACCTTACCACGTGCCTTCCCTGACCACCTCCACACACACACATACACACACACACACACACACACTCTCACTCTCCGCCCCTTAACTCTGGCTTGCTCTCTTAATTGCCCTATCACCTGGCATACGTTATTAGTTCATACATTTATCGTCTTTCTCCCTCAACTTGAATGTGAGGTTTAATAGAGCAAGGACTCGGGTTTGTTAACAGGTAGCAGCATTCAGCCTACCAATATCTGTGAATAAGTGGATTTTAACAAGGGAAACCTCTGCTTAGAGATTTTCAGTGAATGAGATAACTATTGGTTATTAGTTATTTTCCAAAGAAAGATTTGCGATGTCTCTCATAGCTGGTTAAAATCCTCCTCCTCTCCCTGCTACTGAAAGAAAAGATAAGCCCCCAGTTACACAGTAATCATTCCTGTTCAGACCTCAGATGAGGCTCCAGAGGAAAAGTGCAATAATTTAACCTACTACGTCCTGTTAATATTTCCCACCTCCAAACCAAGCTGGTCGTTGTCAAACTTGTTGTACAGTTATGCCGTTCCTTCAGTAAGCGTGCCTAGTGGCAAGCACCTGCTCTGGAATACAAAAGAAACAGGACCAGACTAACTGAGACTACAAGAATTATAAGGTGAGAAAGCAGAACCTTATTGGCTGTCAAGGGGACAGGTGTAGGAAAGAGAATGTGCAAAGGCTAATGGAGACCTGGGACGAGCCCAAAAGGAATTCTTGGAAGATGGGACTCTGAAAAACTAAAAAAACAATGGATTGACCAGAAGAAACTTAGGCAAAAGCCCAGCAGTGGAAATTAGCAAGACATTGGAAAGAGCAGGAAACAGCGCACTTGGCTTCAGTGAAGGAGCGGGCAGAGGAAGTAGAGCTGGGCCTGAAAAGACAGCAATACCCCATGGATGAGGGGCTGACTCTCCCCCCAGGAACATCTCCCAAACCCTGGCTCTCTGCGTATCACTTAGCTATGTCCTCCAGGTCAAATTCTCTCTCCAACCCTCATCTTCCTTTAGGAAGCACCTCTCCCTCCTCTGTGCATCCCAAAAAGCACTTTCCCTGCTCTGCTCCCAACAGGAATTATTCACAGCCCTACTACCTTCCAAGCCCTTAAAGGCAGAGAGGTGGTCTCACCCATCCTTGTGACCTGCACGATACTTCAGGAACAGCAGGTTCTCGATAAATACGTGTAAAATGGGTTTCTCTGAATGTCAGGGGAATTTAGACTTTCTGAGAAGGTAAGTATGGGGTCCTTGGTCCTGGAACACAAGGTGGACAATCACGCCAAGGGCCTGGGTCACGAGGCTGTGTGTGAAGCTGCATCTGAGGAACCAACGCGGTGTCCCCGAGAAGCGAAAGTTTACACCTGGGCCCAGAGGCCAACGTCGGCCTGCAGGGGGGCGTCTGTGGCAGCAATGGGGCCCCATAATCCAGCGGGGGTTCAGGTCAGAGAGTGGGAGGAAGCAGGCGGCATAGTAACAGACCAGTTAAAGGCAAGTATAGAAGTCCTGCCTACTACATACAACCCTGGGAAAGTAACTTAACCTCTCCATGCTCAGCTCCTTCATCTGAAAAATGGGTACCTTACCTCATTGGGTTATTCCGAGGATAAATAAGACAACCCCTGTAAAGTTCTTAACAGAGTGCCCAACACAGCAGTTTTGGCCTAATAATGCTAACATTATTCTTTGTTAAATAATTAAACTAGTATTTATTAAATGCCTGCTTGTGTTAGATACTCTGTTCCCTGCTGGGGATACAGACATTTAAAAAACGGCCCCAAACACCAAAATGTTGGGCTCGTAGGCCGAAAAGAAATTTGAGGGTAATACAAGATAGTCACTTTCAAACAGTGTTAGGATACCCAAACAGAGACGTCCCACAGAGAACTGAGGAGACAGATTTTAAGAGAGATGGGGGGGGGCAGGGCGGGGAATGGTGTCTGAGATGCATGCCTCACTAGGCAGCAGTTGAAAAGATAAGTGCAGACAAGTTCTCGGAGTGGAAAAGGTAAGCTCAGAAAACAAGCTGCATGCTCGCAGATACCACATTGAAGGGCTGAGATGGGAAGGCGTGAAGGAAGAAGGAAAAGGTGAGCAAACTGGCAGATGAAGTTGGCATATGTAATACTTACAGGGTGCAAATCGCAAATGTCATGCAATGAGCATATGGCCTCTCTAGATGCTATAGGACTGCACCGAAGGAGCTGCCAAGGGAAGTGGAGAGGACAGCGTAGCCGGCCATAGTGCTGGTAAGATCTTAGGGAGTTAAGTTGTCCTGGTCACAGTCCCATAGATCAGACCCAGTGAGAGCTGGGACTCACGCCCTGTGCACACCAGGCCAGCATTTCATTCATCAAATGGCTTCCAGTGCACCGTCTCACCTGAAGCCTACCTTGATTACTAAGCGGCTAATTATACCCCATGGTTTACATGAAGTATAAGGCTCTCAGCCTTTTTAGCTGCTTCCTTACACTTGGCCAAGAAGAGTTCTGAGGTACAGAAAAGAAAAAAGTTGTGGGAGTCCCTTTTGTTCTCTATCAGTAGTTCTTTAATATATATATGTACATCATTACATCTTTATCCATCCAGCCAGCCAGCCAGCCATCCATCCATCCATCCATCCAGCCAGCCAGCCATCCATCCATCCATCCATCCATCCATCCATCCATCCATCCATCCATCCATCTGAGGGAGGAAGTGACAAGAGAAGAGACTGAAATGTCCAAAGGAGGTGAGCCAAGGAGTACCCACCAGGGATGAAAGTAAAGTTGAGACTAGAATTAACACACGGACAGGACTAGACCAGGTGTGGATGGGAAGCAAAGAGAGGTCAGGTGGGTTCAATTGCAAGGGCAAGGAGAGACAGGAAGGGAAGCTGACAACCGCAAGAGCTAAGGTTGAGAAGGTCGAGTCTAGCATTTTGTTTCTTAAAGTGCAGGTCCACAACCACCTGGGGATTTGTTAAGAAATAGATTCCTGGGCCCCAACTCGGGACTCATGAATCAGAAACTTTTACAGGCAGGGTCCCCGACTGCCTTTTGTCAGGGTTCCTCCTCCTGGAGATTTTTATGCATGCTAGCTAAAGTCAGAGAACTAATGACTTAGTTCTCCTAGATTGTGATCACAGAGACAGGCTTATGGGTCAGTTTGAGCTGACCTGGTTGTCAAATATTTAAAAATCACCTGTCTTAGTTTCCCGTCTGCTAAAACAAATATCATACACTGGGTTGGCTCAAACAACAGGAATTTATTGGCTTACAGTTTTAAGACTAGGAGAAGTCTAGAATCAAGGCGGCAGCCGGGCAATGCTTTCTCCTTGAAGACTGTGGCATTCTGGGGTGACTCCCTGCAATCCTCAGGCCCTCGGCTTTTCTGTCACGTGGCAATGCATGTGCTGGCCAGTCTTCTACTTTCTCTTCAGGATTCAGGGGACTTCCACCTTCTGTTTGCTTCCCGTGGCTTCCCCTTCTGTATTCAATTTCCTTTGCTTGTAAGGACTTCATCCATATTGAATCCAGGCCACCTAGTCTCAGTTTGGGCACACCTTAACAAATAACACCTTCAAAGGTACTCTTTGCAAATGGGTTCGCATTCATGAGATCAGGGGTTCAGACCTGAACATGCTCTTTGTGGGTGAAATGATTCAATCTCAAACCACACCCCTGCTCAGACTGCCATCAAACTAAAAACGCAGGTACCATAATAGAAATGATTAATATGAAATAAACAGACATTTGCGAAAATATTAATTTTAGTCTACATGTTTGTTCTTTACGATGTTTTGGCAATTATGTTCTTTTTAATCTAACATTTCTAATTGCAGACCATCACTAAGAATTCCTGCTTTTCACAGAGTTAATACTGGCACCTATTAAGAATTTGCATGATGTACCGTTACGTCTGTTTTCCCTGGCACACATACAGCTGTACACACATTATTATGGACAGTGGCAAACGTGCCACTGTGTTGATTTATTGTCATTTAATATTTATTGACAATTCACAATATGCTATGCATTGAGATGTTTTTCTATTCAGAATTCGATATCTAGTGTCAAACCCACCTAATGAATTGCTTCTGATTTGAGGCCCATGGTCAAAAACCTTCAGATTTTAGGGCTCCCTTGTGATTTTCCAGATGTTACTAAATCATTTCCCTTATATTTTCCTATTGCAAGTCAGTTCTCTGTGATGAGGATTATGAGTGCACATTTCACTTCCTGAAATCATGTACATTTAGGAAATTTTCTTTATCTACCCACCATTGGCAGTTATGCTTGCTGTCTTTCCATTAGCAATGTAGTTGTAAAAATGAAAGCTGTCAGTGATTTTATTTTTACATTCATCCATTTCTTACTTATAAGCGCTGCTAAATAAATTTCCATTTAAATATTATCTCAGCTTGATTTTGTACTAAGAAATTAAATCCTAATTGTGCATCATGGTTTACTATGTACAATCTTTTGTTTTAACAGACGAATTTTTTTTTAGATGAGATTCTCGATGTTTATGTGCAGCGCCCACTAGAAACTCAAAAATTGTTATTAAAATCCCAATTGAAAAAGTGGAAAATCTCAGTTGTTACACCTAAGCCATAAAAAGTTTCTTTCTAATCTTCATAATCATTCAATATGACTTTCCTTTACACACAGAGAAGTGGAAGTACAAAGAAATTAGTTTCCCTGAAGACTTACACTCAGCTAGAAAAAACAATGAAGCTTCCTACTTAGACAAACATTTCAAAGAGATTTGCTTGGGTTTTTCTTGTTAACATTTTCAGGTATAAAAAGGAAAAGAGAAATTTTCTCCTTTCTTCTCTGAGGATCATTAAAACGCCACATACACTCCAGAAAGCTCTGGTCTTATTAAACACATGTGCTACAAAACATGAAAATACCCATGGAAGTGTTTCCACAATATCAGTGGCGTCTGCAGATTGTTATGAAATTTCCCGCCAGAAAAGACACTTAGAGGGAACGATGGGACTTGATTTAAAATCAAAACTACATGCGGGCGTGCTAAATGTAAGCATGTGCAGGAGAGCCTATGAAAACAGAGTCACTGACTGCTGTCTCAAAAAAGTACATTTTGCAGTATCAAGGAGACCGTACAAATATTTTTTTAACTAAAACTTGATTCAGTGATATAAATATGTATTATAGTACATAGCCATCTCTCAAAAGGTCATTATAAAACCATAAAAAATGATTACCACTGTTTTACGGTTCTATATAGGTTGAATTTCTTATCATGAGCACCGATTATTTTTAATATGAAAATTCATTTCTACTATTATAGCATAATAAAATTCTCCACCTTGTGGATTATCTGGGTCAATTTAAAAATTTTCCTCAATTCAAAGCCCAATATTTTCCAGGATTCTAACCCATAAACAACATGTATACCTTTTTATATGTCGCAAATGAACTTTAATATTAGTCTGGGGCTAAGGCCATGGGTTCGAAAGCCCTGTATTCTAAACTAACATTTATTTGAGGGCTCTCTACTATTTTGGAGTGTACCCAGACATCTGAGAATTTAGTACTGATTGTCCAGTGATAAAAATTAATATTCCCAAGTGCGCTAAAACCACTTAGCTCTTGGTGCTTTACAAGACTCTGAAAACATGACTTGATTATGTTTAATTTGATCCCAATTAAAAAGCACTTAAAAAGTTTCTACTGAATTAGATAACCCTGAATGTTTCTACAGAAGACACTTCATTATCTGAGGCAGCTTTAATTTAAAATAATTACAGAGTGAAAAACACTGTTCATTTTAATAAAATGGGTTTATTCCTTTATCATTATATCACAATTGCATGTTGTAGATTTTCGTTTATTAAACAAATGCTCAGAAGCCCTGGAAAAAATTCATATTACTAAGCGTCTCATTCACAGTTCCCCAAAGGCAGAACTAGACACAGCTTTTAAGCCTTAACAAAAACCAGAAAGACTGGGGGGGAGGGAGGGGAATTATCTAAATAAAAGAGGAGAGATAATATCAAGACACGAAAGTGAAAATATTGCCTTTGTTTTTACTGAATTTTTATGCGGTGAATTTTACAACTAATTAAAAATGAAAATGAAACTTCTGACTTAATTAAGTAACAAATAGCCAAATTAATATAAGATGTCACCAAATCACACCTATTCTTGGAACACAACATTTTCCCTTTTAAACGAAGAACCACCTTGAGTTCAAATTACTGTGTGTTCACAATCATGGCACTCTAAAAATGCTGTAGCCTTCCCTAGGATGTGGTAGACAAATTTTTAAAGTGTTATTATTTTACAAGCCTCGGTTTGCATTAAAAATCTCAAAAGGGGGGAAAGATGATTAAAAACAAATGTCTGTTTTCCACCTGGTTGGATCAAGGGTTTCTGCACCAAAAAAAAAAAAAAAAAAAAAAGTCCTAACATCCATTATTTAGAACTAAGCATAAACCTCATTGCTAATTTTCAATGGGCAGAGCCCTGCAGATACATTTGACTCACCCATCCCTAAAATTTCAGGAATAAAAGCAACTCCGTGGTTTGTGGTTAGTGATTAAGCACCAAGTGGACTTGTTGTGTGTGTTTCCGTATAGGAAAATCTGCCGTGTTTTGAGCATTTCACTCTTGTAACAATGTCTTTATTATGCCTTCCAGAATTAATTGACCAAAAATCCAGTGACTCTACAATATATCTATCGGCTAATTAGAACTCTAAGGACCAACAAATAAAACACATTATTGACTTTTAGATCTTCGATCAAATAAATATTTACAGCTGCAATTTGCAAAAGTTATTTCCTTTTAAGTTGGCCTGATATCAACATCTGTGCTACTGGTCCGTGGCATATCTGAATCATCAGTGCCCTCCCAAAAACTACGATTAAAATATAAAAAACAATGCTACTGGGTGGGCCATGGTGGTTCAGCAGGCAGAGTTCTCGCCTGCCATGCCGGAGACCGGGGTTCGATTCCTGGTGCCTGCCCATGCCAAAAAAAAAAAAAAAAAAAATGCTATTACGTTGGCCTCCTCTGAAGACAGATGAAACTTTATACTTGTAAGCTTCTTTGAAAGCCTGCCTGACCTTGAGACCAGGACCAGCAGGGCGGGGGGATAGTAGCCTGGTTTAGTGACCAGTAGCTACAGATATCAGAGAATGTGCTTCCTGTCAATGACCATTGCTGAAATCTGTCGATACCACACTGGAACAATCAATTCTGTAAATGATTGCAATAATCAAGGAAATTGCCTAATTTATAAATCCTTGCATACAGCATTTTAATGGATTTCCCCCATTTTAATGCTGATGCTTTCAGAGCTAAATGAATTGTTGTCCAGACTGTCATTACCCAAAATGATAAAAACATTCTGTCTGGTGGGGAAGCCACATCTCATGGATATTCAGATGCTCAACCCATAATCACTCATTAGTGACTTCTGTGAAAGTTTCACATCGCTGAGCTTCAGGCACTGCAAAAGAGCAAGCTCATCCGTGCCTGTGTCTTGGTGGAAATCCCTGTCACAGCTTTGGAATTTGAACAAAAGCACCTTTCACTAAACTACAACGCAATAATGCACTCCCCAATTCTGATAGCTCCATTTATTTTCTTTTTCTTTTTTTTGACATGGGCAGGCACCAGGAATCGAACCCAGGTCCTCTGGCATGGTAGGCAAGCATTCTTGCCTGCTGAGCCACCATGGCCCACCCTGATAGCTCCATTTTAATAGCTTTTCCTTCTCTTCTTTCAGTCTAACTCCGCACCATTTTCTCCCACCAAGCCTCAAAGTTAACAGACTTGGCCACTCCGAACTCCTGGGTCTCGAGTCACATCAATATGGATGCTGCTGGGTGTGCTGAAGTAAATGTGTGATGTCCCAACCCGAATAACTCCAACTAACAGGTAAATCTATGGACTCCACATGGAAACCCAGGCTGTACACTTAGCTCTTTCCCTAAGCCCGCCACCCTTGGATTGCTCTCCTCAGTTAAAGCTTTGCCAATTGATCCCAGCCAATAGTGTGCTGTCAGTACTTTACTTACTGCTCAATCTCACTAACCTGACATTTATGGTGCACTGATTGGCCTCTGTCAGTGATGCTGGTTGTAAATTCACTTTGAAAAGCTTTGTGTTAACAGCCTTCAACCAGGCTCCTAGAAGAGTACGAACAGGCAGCCTGACAATTGTTCGACCTCCTGCCCTTATTACACTGAGTAAATCAGGGTTTGAGCCATTAGGCTGGAGCCTGGAGCCTACACAAAAAGGATTGACATGACGAAAGGTCAACCTCTGTCACACATGTGTAACAATTTGGATAATGGAATTCTGTAACTTATCTGAGCAAGGTGGCAAATGCTTACGAGGAAAAGTATATTCTGCTCTGGCTTCACTGGCTTTTATGCTAAATAGTTATACCAGAGTCTGTATTTCTTGTGTAAATACACAAGGAATGTCTGAACTCATGAAATCTTAGCGAATGTGGGATTCTAAAAGGAAGGAAGGAAGGAAAAGAAGGAGAGAGGGAGGAAAAGAGAGAGAGAGAGAAGGAAAGAAAGAAAGGAAGGAAGAAAGAGGCAGAGAGAGAGAAAAGCAGGCTAATAATGGTTTATGGATGGCATTGCTTAGAATGGCGAAATACGTTTCTTATGCTACCAGTGTAATACTCTCCACAACATTCATTACACCCATTCTCTGAGAAGAGAGGAGTTTGATAAGGTGGGTGTGATTCCCCAGCTAAGTAATATGCAGTTTCTCATAGTTATATAAAGGCAAAAATGTTTAGATCTACGAAATTGTACTACAACTATGAGTGATTCCTGGGTTTCACAATAGATTTTTCTCAAATAATTAAAATTGCTTTAATTTGCAAAGTAATAGAAGAAGTCTTCCCTGAGGCTTTCTCGGACCCACTGTTACCACCACCCCATTTCCATCAGATTATCTGCTGCCTTGCAGTGACTGAGGAGGGCAGGTTTCATCTGTCCAGCAACCTCTGACATGCCAATTTTAATTTGTATATCCTATTTTTAAGTCAGCGTGGAAAAAAGGAAAAAAAATCACATGATGTAAGAAAATATGCAGTTATGGACCACGAAATAATGCTGAATTATTTTCTTCATATGGACAAAGCACTATCCATAAATCAAGCATCTGTAAACAATAGATAAACTGAACTGACTAATGAGAAAAATAGTCCTGCTGATACAGAATACATCAGTCTTTACAAAGTATTTGCAACTAAAGCACTGCAGAGTCATATGCATATTTGGATTAAATTTCACTAACGTGAGAATTTCCAAATAGCTTCCCTAATTAAAAAAAAAAAGCGGATTCATTTATGGACTTGGAAAACCAAGGGTGGCACTGGGCAAAGGATACATAAACCAAAAGTATCAGGTCTTTAAATGGACCTTTTCAAAACCAACTTAGAATACTAAGTTTTTCTTTTTGACACAATGGTGGAAACGATTCCAAGAGGCAGCAGATGGTTTTACAGTTTATGTAAAACTACAAAATGCTCACACTCTATCAAATGGGCACCACAATAAAAGGCATTTTCAAATCAAATGAGGCAAAGCCAAAGAGATACACCAGCTGTTACGCTGCATAATTTAGAGCATAATCATTATATTACTATGGTTTATTGTTAAGATGAAATTATTTGAATTTCATGAAATTGACATATTTCAAAACCAAGCTGGAGGGCAACCAAGTGTATTAAGTGATAAATGGTTAAGAAGCACAGTTTTTACTTCAATATAGTCGTAACAGCCACATAATTCTGTCCCCTGGTGCTCTGATAAACCACGACAAAATGAACTAGAGTCTGTAAAGTAAGATGTGGAGCATATTGTTAGAGTATATCACTGGTTAAGTCCTTAATTTAAAAATGTTTTTCCTACATCTAACTACATACAAATGGGTCCAGTACTATACATATGGAATCGGCTCTTTTATAGAAATAGCCATCATGCATTCAAATGATGAAATCAAATTTTTTTCCTTCCAGTACCAATTAGCTATGACAGATCTGAAAATAGAAACATTTAGCAGTGTGGAATATATCTTTAATTTTGATTTTCATTCATATCTTCCGACCTATGCAAAATGGTAATGATGAAAGATAGGACCATTTGCTTAAAAGTAAAACTCTTATTATACCTAAAACATTATGGTACAAAATCAAACCTCAAAAAGGACCACTTTATGTTACCCCTTGACTTTGTGAAGAAAAGTAATAAAAATTCCCACACAGTGTAAATGAAAATGAAACCCATATTTACTTAGGCTAAGAAAAGACAGCTTCTGTAAAATCAAATCCCTTTCTAGTAACCTGTCTGTAATCCTGACAAGTCACCAAATTATCAATTAGCAGAATAATTTTTCTGGTGAAAATCAGTGCAATTTATTTTGTCATCGTTGCTAAAACTTTCTTGGCAAATCAGACTCTGAGTTGAAAGGCTTAAGGAATTCTAAAATATCTCAGATTGTAACTTTATTTTAAACTTCCGTATTTTATTCCAGTAGAATTTTAAGTATACACTGTGTACATTCCTCAGGTCCAGTCATATTAAATTCTGATGTTAAGCAGAAAGGGAAAACTATGTGCAGTTAGATTAATTTATCTCAAGGGAAAAGGGGCACATTAATAATTGAGATAATGTTTTCATATATGTTGGAATCAACTGTGCCTTTTTACTTCTTTATTAGAAAACACATTAGGGTAAAATTATCTCATTCCCATCAATAAAGACCTAATTGCTGAGAAAGTCTCTGTTTTCTTTGCAAAACATTAAGAAAGATTTTCCCCATTACATCTAAATAGCTAGAAATATATCATACATTCAAGTTCTGTTGGAAGAAGGCATATCAAAGACTGTGATTGTTTAATGCACCACGTAATGTTTTTGTTTTAAATGATCTAAGTTTTCCATTTTTTGTAAAATACATGAAAATTCTGATTTTAAAAGAAATTGGCAAAAAAAATGACTAAAATTGACTTTTAGATTGCTAATCCCCTTGAAGTATATTTTAAAAATCACCTTGGCTTATTGCTAAGAAAAAAATTAAAAATGAAAAGCTCTTATAATTTCCAACAAATAATCAGAAGTGTCGAAACATATTAAAAGTAATGGAATGAAATTGCTGTGTTTTGAAGAACTGACATTATACACAAAGAAAATTTTAACTAAACAATGACAGCATGCTTATATACCAACCAAACGAGCTCTCCATGGCTGATGTGTGTCAAGTATTAAAAAGTCATTTTTCTACAAAGAAGATAAGAAGATAAAGCTTTTAATGATTAAACAAAAGGAGTAACTAAGGTGAATCTGCTTTCTGATTCTTTCTGTAACAACCCTTCATGTGTATAATAAAGTACAGTTATACTAAAAACAATGAACTGTAAACTGAAACAAAAATCCATCATCTACTTGGAAACAATGACGGAAAAAGATTAGCAATCCATTTATTGTACTGAAATAAAGATAAGTAACCCCAGCAAGATCCACTGAGACCTAAGTATTGAACTCTAAATATAAAGACATTTCTTCATCAGCAAGTGACTTTAAAGAAAATGTGAGGACGAAAAGCAATTACAGTTAGGACTTTTAAGTTGAACTAATCATGATTCAATTGCTTTTAATTTTAAAAAAAATCTGCTTTATGTTGACTTGATATTCTGGAAGAAATCTAAAAGAATGTTTCAAATGGATAATTATTACATGAGCCCTTAAATGATTATTGTCAAAAGTTTCCTATAGACCTATAAGACATTCCAATTACTGATTCCTTCTAATACAAACAATATGATGATAAAAAAAATTTCTCACAATAAAATTTAGGTCTGAAAGGAAAAACTAAAATTTAAGGAACAAATCTAACATTTAGACTCTTCTGTTACAAATGTAACTTTATCCATTTAGTCACATTTTATAAAAATAATACGTCGCGATGCTTGAAAATTTTAAAATATACTCACACTTCATCTCAGGAATAACTATACTAATCAACATCTGAAATCTATTAAAGTCTGTGTTTTATCTTACAAAGGGGTATCGTGTATGGGCATTGAATTCCCTGGCCAAAGTTAGTCATATTTTATATGATCTTTCTGAGATTGATAAATTTTGCATGACTGAAGTTTTAGTATTCCCTCAACCCAACAAGTGGAGCTTATCCTAGCTGTTACAGATGAGAAAAATAAGTAGATCAAGTGTGTTCTGGATTTAAAGTAAGAGCCCATAGATCATTCAAGCACACACCCAGCAAGTTTTTTTATAACATGGAACTGATTCTATGCATCCCCAGCACACTCAACCCACAGGCTCCAAACAACAAGCAAAATTCACTTTATATCTACTGAAGAAAGTATCAACAAAAAAGGGGGGGGGACTGATTAAGTTCTCCAGTTTCTTTATCATGACAGAATTTTAACTTCATCTAGTACAAGTCAAGGTACAAAAGAAAGGCTCCACCGATTTCAATGTTAATATATATATTGCATTCTATACACAGTGGCCTCCTGCCAACATCCCAACCATTCAGTCTTGTAGAAAAAAAAAATCAGTGAACTGTGGGATTTTTTTCATGATTATGGCTTTGTCCCCTAGCACTCTAAAAATAGATGGGCACTAAACCCAGCTCTTCAGAGGGCAGTGGAGTAGTGTTCAGTTTTAACATTTTCAGATAAGAACATATTGTGTACTGCTGAACAACTGCTTTACGATTTCCTCAGAAAAGTACTGGCAAACCTTTAACTGCAAGGGTTCAGAGTTCTAATAACACCACTGGAACATGGAAAGTGCCTGGAAGTGTTTTATAAACGTTAAACCTCATTAGAGGTACAAATAATTAGTCAGGAACAAAAACTAAGAAGTGTTTCAAACCCAGGAGCTTTGGTAATTTCTCACTTGTCAGTTTTTCCTATACCCAAACTCTTTTAACCCACCTCTGCACAAATCCATTTCCTCTGTCCTATTTTCCTGCAAAAAAAATTCTGTTTAATAAAATCAGAATCATTAGGTAACAGAAATATGCCCAACTTTTTTTTTTTTCCCCTCTATCAGGAAGCCTATCTTGGAAGACTAAAAACCTATAGCTGTTTTCCAACAATGCTCTAGGAGTGGAATGGAGCTTGGGAGACTGGGCGCAGCATCCAGCAGATACTGTGGGCCAAGCAGATAACCCCATGTTGTCATCTTGGGCTGCTGGGGTGTGGGGGTTACATTCAGCCCCTCTCACATCACAGCAGGCTTTGCAGACATAGCCTCAGTACCACATCCTCCACAGTCATATGGTGAAAGCTCTGAGGACCACGTCTGTTTTTCCCAACACTGAATATCTAGGGCCTAACATGTGCTGACCTTAGCGGGTGTACAAAACTTTGAGTGAATACTGGGTCCCACTCAATGTGTTTTATAGCTCACAGTGAAAAAAATGATCACTTGGCAAGCTACTCAGTCAAGTGTAAGGGGCAAGCTGCTACAGAAATGACCCATTAATGGGTCCTCAGGTCCATGCCAACTTGATCCCCCACATTTGAGAACCTTTCTTTTCCGGCTACTTCCATTCCACTATATTCCCAGGTCAGATTTATATATTAATTAAGGGCATGAGTTCTTAGCACCTCATATTTCATGCCTCCATGGGTAGAGGGTGGCGAAAATTGGTGGGAAGATTACTCAATAATAAAGATCGGTCTCTTTAGGAGTGGACCTCAGTAATCAACCATGAAGCTTTATGAGAAATCTCAAGTTAACATTTTTCCAAACAAAATATTTCTTTTTAAAGAACAGCATCAGGTTTAAGATTGTGCCACTCAAGTGTTATCATCAATTGGGGGTATATCAAATGACTCAGAGTTTTTCTGTGTTTGGATTTGCTGTCTTGTTGAGGGCTGCTTAATTTCGCCGGAGAAGAGATGAAATTTGTGATTTCTGATTCACAATAGAATTTACTTACTTCAGGTGCTTTGAAAGTTGTGACACATGCTGTGGTCTCTCACATCTCAGCATTTACAAAATTATTTTATCTGAGGAAATAAGATGGACTGTTCCTCCTCCCAGCTACCTATCCTGCGCACAGAATCACATGAGATGAGCTGAGAATGAGACACAAAGGTCACCCAGCTCCATGCCAGTGTCTAACTTTCTTGCTCCATCTCATCTACTGATTTCTTTTTCTGGAGATCTATGGAGGCTGGAGGGCCAAACCCATGCCCACCAGGTTACATGACTCCATGCTCAGTTAACGGTAAGCTCAGTCTTACTGGGCTGCGGTTGTACCAGCTCCCGGCTCCGCAGCCACCTTACTGCAGGTAATACCGACACGAGGTATTTGCAGAACCAGAGAACTCTATTCTCCCCTACCCTCTGAGGGCCAAAGGAGGCTCTCCCCGAAGTGACGACCCTCCGAGGGCCAGGATGCGTGCAGCCCAAGGCCCCAGCCCGGTGGTGAGGTGCTGGGCGGCGGCGGCGGCGGACTTACCTCCCAGAGGTGCTGCGTGTTCCTCACGGCGCCCGCCTGCACCTTCTCCGGGGACAGGAGCACGCCCTGGAAGGGCCCGATCCAGGTGCCCTGCTGGATCCTCTGGGCTGCGCAGATGCCGTAGGCCAGGCCCGGCACGGTGCTGGTGCACAAGCACACCTCCCGCGGCAGGTCCCGCAGCCACTCCGGCAGCTCCGGCGGGGGCGCGGCGGCCGCGGCGCTGCTCGTGCCCACCAGCCTGCGCAGCGAGTGCAGCGGCCCGTGCATGGGGCACTCGCCGTTGCGGTTGTCCGCGCACATGTCGCAGCCTGCCGGAGACAAGCGGAAGGGAGGGGGTGAGGACGGTTAAACCGAGGGCGCTTGGGGACGGCCCACCCTCGGGAAACGGCCGCCCATCCTCAGCCCCGAGATACAGCAGCCCCGCTTGGATAAGCCGCCCGCTGACAGCTCCGGGCGAGGACGCGGTGCCCCCAAAGCCTTGCGAGCTGAGTGGGAACGGCGGGGTTGCCCTTTGCGACGGGACGGACACGACCGGCCTCTAGCTCCAGGTCTGTCTCCCTGCAGCCCTCCATGTCTCGGAATCTCTTTCCTTCTCTCTCCCATTCTCCCTTGACCCTCTAGCCCCCTGCCTGCTCGCTTTCTCTCCATCCCGCTTGTCTCCTTGTACCACAAAAGCAAAACCTGTCGCTCGCCTCATCTGGTACCTCGCAGCGATTTCATAGCGGTTGTCTGCGAATTTGATGTTTCGACTTTATTATTTTTTAACAGCTATAGTGGGGACGTTTTAAAATCACCAGGGCAGGTGAGCGACCAGGTCTGGCGCGGGGATGCCCTTCGCGCTCTCCTCGGCCGCGGGACCCGACGGCTTCCCCCGCAGCTTCCCGGGTCGCGGCGGTGGGGCCGGCCTGGGACTGGGTGCAGGGTGCGCCCGCCCTGGGGACTCTCTGATGCTGGGTCAGCGCCCGCCTGGGGCCGCCTCTCCAAGACAGGGACCGCGAGCCGGGATGCGGGTGGGGGGGTTGGAGGCCTGGGGTTGGGGGGGGAGCGCTGTTGAGAGGAGAAACTTGCTTTTCTGGACGGTCTGGAGGGCCTGCGCGTGCGTGCAAGCTCTTCCCAGGAGCCGAAAAGAAACGAATGGCGAATTTAGCCATCAGGGTAATGGGTCCGTAATGATCACAGTCCCGGCTCAATGGAGAGGGCCCCGGCATGGCTGATCCTGAGGCTCAGGGCCGATTACCTTGTGCTGAAAATCGAATGCGAGCTCTTGCTGGAGCCGTTTCAGAGCGGCGGGCGCCCACCCCTCTGGGCCCGGCAGGAGTGAGGGCCTGGCGCCCCTCCGATCCCAGCAGGGCGGTGGGAGGCCGGGGGTTGGGGAGGCAGCGCCTGCAGCGACCGCGCTTGTCCGACCGCAGCGCCCTACGGGTTATTAATGGGCCTGGCGGAGCCGCTGTGTCTGCTCCCCCGGCCCGGCCGGCCTGACCCACTGGACGCTGCCTCGGCGCCCGCCGGCGCTACGGCCTCCTTGCCCCAGTCTCCCTGGGGAGCCGCGTCGCCCCCCGGGCACCCAGGCCCTTTGGCGCGGGGCCTGACATGCGACGAGCCCGGATTGGCCAAGAGTTGAAGGCCGGGCCCCAGCCTGTGCGCCAGCGCTGGATGGCGGGTCGCTTCTCGGGGCCTCGGAGCACCTGCTCCCGGCCTGAGTCATAACCAGACCTAGTGGGTCACTGGGATGGGCCCCACCAGTGCAGAAAGGGAAGAGACACCCAGGGAAATTCTACACCGACTCTCAACCCAGCTTGGCTAGCAAGGCTGCATTTCCCCATTTGCTTTATATTGAGTGTGGAGTGACCAGGAGAACATCCTATTTCAGTGGAGTCGGGTTCCCTTCTTCAGAGGCTCCTCCATTCCTCCCAGGTGAGCGGTGGGTGGTGGGGGTGGGGTGTAATGGGACCTTCCTTCCACTACAATTGCTTATAGGTTTCACCTAAACCTCTCTGCTGAAAAGCAACAGCCTGTTTCTGCAGACAGGGAAATCACACACAAAGTCCCCCTCTACCAGCAACCCAAACTATGTAAAAATGTATGAGGCTTTGTTTTCGAACGCAGGTACTACCTAAGGGTATTCTCATACTTATCCTATATGTCACTCCACCCCCATTTCAATCAAAAGCTTGAGTGTGAAAAGTAGAAAACTTATAGACATTGGAGAAATGGAAAGACAAAAACTCATAGCTAATCAAGTGTCTACTACATGCCAGGGACCTGTCTTGACCCACACAGACAAGTATCTGTTAGCTAAGTATCATGATACCCATTTTGCAGGCAAGGCACTTGAGGTTTCAGCAGCATTTGTAACTTAACCAAGGACCAGAGTCTAGAAAGTAATGGAGAAAGGAATCATACTCACTTCTACATGAATCCAAAGCTTCCAACCCTAGAGATCTAGGAAGAATGATGAAATCTAGAAGAACTTTTACTCCAAACTCATGACTCAATAAAACTGAAATATTTCACTAAAGTAATTCTTTTGGGGGTCACACACACACTAAAATATAAAACACTGTGTCATGATTGAATTACAGAGATTTCTTTCTTTCTCACACTCTTGAATTTGGAGCGGTGAAAGTAAGGAAATGAATGGGAGAGTGAATAGATAATGTTTGTAATTTTGAATTTTAGTGCCTCCTGACATGAAAGATGGTCTTTCAGCACCTTAGCAAAAATAGCTGAAAACAAATGACAATAAGAAGAGGCAATATGCCCATGGAAATAAAAATAAATCACTCCAAAGAGTTGCTTAACTGACTTTCCCTTTCTGGATCACTCATGAAGCAAAAGGTAGAGGAGCCAGAGCATTTCGTATTCCCTCCCTCAGCCATGTGGATAGGGATTCTGTCATCTTCCAACATCTGCACAACATGTCACATCACACCAGCTACATCAGTGGTAAAATAAAGAGCAAAGGTAGCACTCATGCACACTCAAGGAGCATACCTCTGATATTTATAATACGTGATAAAACTGTGTCTGAGTCCTTTCTCTAGGGAAGTCCTCTAAAGCTCTCTTCAACTTGTTACCTTTCATATGATTCCATGAGTTGTTGAAAAAACTTAGTAGCATTTGGCAGAGTGAAAACCTGGTCTCCTCCAGTATCTAGAATACTAACTGGATTTTAGGTCCACAGCACAGCAGTCTAGATTGGTCTACTTTAATGAATCCATTCAACAAGAGTCTTCTTAATCTGTAACCTCTTCAGACTATAGAAAAAAAAAAATCTGCAGGGAAAATGGACCCATTACCATCAAAATGCTCATCTTATTCTAGTGCTATTGTTTGTTAATATACAAAACCTCAGCAACTGAAAGCTTTTGGCTTCTGACTTATACCTCAGGGCTCCAGAGGAGAATGAGGATATTTAGAACAAGTAACTAATTGCTTCAGGTTGACAAAGATGAGTAAGTGGGCAAACATTCTAACAGAGTTCTCTGGCCAATGAGTCATAAATCTGAACAGGTCTGAGGGAGAAGTGAGGCTAGATGCTCAAACTACACGTTTTATATCAACGATTTTGTTTATCATATTTATATATTTACATATAGTATATATAAATTACATATATATTTAAATATTCACAACATGCCAGGCTAAGCAAGACATAATTCATGGTTATTTGTAGTCATAAAGAGGAGGCAAATAAATGTTCCTACTTTGTTTTAAAATCTGGGAAAGAGTTTTCTGTATGTAATAGTTATTTGTAGAGTCTTCTATATCTGTGAGAAATATTTCCATATACTCCAAGCAAGATACTTCGAAATGTCATCTCGGCATTAGGGAATATAGGAAACCATGGCCCCTTTCTTATCTTGAATAGATTTGTTAATGCCTCTGTCTCTGGGTCCCTGAATAAGACAGGGAAATACCCTTAGGTAGCAGACTTGTTCACCTAGAAACTTCAGAAGACCAGGCCAAAGTTGAGTGAGGAGCAACTTGCCTTCTTCATTTTACATCCTCTGTATTGTCTGAATGTTTCACAAAGACATGTAATACTTTCATAATTTAAATAGGATATATTCTAAGTTAAAGGGTGGGGGGGCAAAGCAGGCCATGGTTCTATTTGCGGAGATTTCATTTTCGTTTAAGGAGAACTATTAGCATAAAAAAGACGAAGTGCATATAAGCTTTGGGTTATCTGGAGAGGCCTACAGAACCGAGTGGGCGCAGACGGCGCCAACGGCTCCTTTGCTCTGCTTGGGCTCATCGCCGCCTCCGACTGCCCTCACCCCTCTCTTGAAAGGGCACTAAGGAGCAGCTGAAAGGCTAGCCTCCAGCCTGGGCCACGGGCTATAAATCCTCCGCCACCGCCGCCGAGCCCATCGGTCCTCGCCGGGAGACGTGGCCCCAGGAGTGCCGCCTGCTGGCCGCCCCGCCGCGTGCGCCCTGACCGCGGACACTGGCTGCGGGCAGCGCCGGGGCAAGCCGGGCCAGGCCAAGGGCGGGCTGCAGACGACCCTCGCGGGGATTCCCGGCCCGGGACTTCCGGCCCTGCCCTCCTCGCGCCAGAGGCTGCCTGGGGGTGGGTCCTCGTGGGGATGGTTGGACGGTGCGCATGGGGGGCGGTGCAGGTGCTCGCCCAGGCCCGCGCGCGCAGGAGGTCTCTCAGGCTGCCTTTTGCAGGCCTCCGACCCCCTTCCTGCCAAAGACCGACTTTCTTCCAAGACCCGGTGCGGCCGCAGCCACCCGCACCCCTAGGCCCTCGTCGTCCAACCGGTGCCCTTGCTCCGTCAGCTCTCCCTGCCCCACGTGGGGTCTAGAAGCGGATCGCGAGGCGAGGCGTGTCTGCCCCGCACGGGGAAGGGGAGCCGATCGCGGTCGCGGCCCCGCGGGGCGGCCTGAGCTCCTGGGAAAGCCTCGCCCGGCCCCTGCGAGAATTGGAAGTCCCGGCGCGTAACGCTTTGGGCCGGTCCCGGCCTGGCTGCCAGCTCGGGACCCAGAGAGGTAGACCAGAAGGCGGAGGGAGGGAGGAAATGTGATTTTGTCTCCCGATGACTGTATTAATAAATTCAACGGGAGCGCCAGTGGCTGAGGGTGAGAGAATATCGCAGGGAGATGAACGTCGCCGGCCCCCGCCCCTGTGAGCCCCCCATACAATGCGGAGATGATGAATAGGAGCCGCGAGAGGAAATCGAAGCGGGTCTGGGCTGGCTCCACTCTCTCCTACAAAACTATAGGGCAATTAATTGTGCCTTGTCCCCTCATCCTTCATCTCCTGGTGGCACATATCGATGGGGATTACTGCTGATGGACCATTTTATCACCTTAAATAAACAGTCGCCACCTCTTCTAACCTCAATCTAATATATGGCTCCATGTTCAGTTTCAGGGCGCTAGATAACGAATGATGTAAAATAGCTAAATCATGTGTGTTACGGATGGGGCTGGGCCTGCACACAAAAAGAGAGAAGAGAGAGGGAAAGAAAAAAAAAAAAAGAAAACTAGAACAGCACAAAAGCGCCCACGCACTAACGCCTCTCCTCCCACCAGTTACCAGGTCTGAAATCTTAAGTCTCTAGCTGGCCACTGACGGCACCGCGGCCGAGCGGGAGGGGCTCAGGGCTACCGACCAGGATCCACTTTTTCCCACTGGGCAGGAAGAGATTGGGAGAAAGTCTGAAAACACCGCCTTCCTTTGTTATTTCTTCCCCTTTAGCCCACGCGTTTCCCTCAACGTGACAAACCAGCGCAGGGTCCAGAGTTCCTTCTCTCGCGCGGCTCTTTGCCCAAAACCCCTTGGAAAGGGTGGGCACTGCCAGCGGGAAGCCTCAGGTCAACCTGAGGGCACGACGACGCTGTTCCCTGAGCTGTTCCCTGCACAGCAGGGCTCGCCTGCTTCCGGAAGGGACAGAGAGTTCCAGCTGCGGAAGCTGTAGGGCAGCCCCTGCAGGCCTAGCTCCCGCCTCCCTCCCAGGCACAAGACCTTTACAAAAAGGTCTCGGCCGGGGAGACCACCCGGGATCCGCTGTTTCAAACGCCCGGGCGCGCCCCGCGGTCTCCTCTAGCTAACTTCCAAGAATAGTCGGTATCAGACCACGCGCGAGCTTCCAGAACCCGGGAAGAGGCCACTGCAAGGCAGCGCGTCTGAATCAATGACTTCAGGCACATGAGGACAGTAATAAGAGGAGGGGAAGTAAAGGCCCCATCCCCCGTTTATATCATACAACGTGCCACTTGACTTTTAAGAGAAGAAAGAAGACGCAATCGTTTTGCAGAGCTCCAGTGGAAAGTGTTCAATTATAGAAATTGATGTAAGGAGTTAGCCGAAATACACTGGACAGAGCTCACCCAAACCAGGCTGTACTGTCTGCTGTTTTTAAATCCTTTTTTTCTGTGTGAAAGAAGCTACAAGCCTTTTGCTGTGGCATTTGCCATAGACACCAATAGAGTTTCAAAGGGGAAGAGAGTGTTACTGCGTTCCTTTCTTACAGTAGGGCACTGATATCTTGGATTACTGATCCCAGGCAAAAAAGTTACTCTTCTAAGGGGAAGGAAGAGCTAAGGAGGCCTTATAAGAAAGAGAAAATGACTCAATACTCTTATAAATACAAAGTGATGAAATAAAGTAATGCGAGGCGGTCATTTCACAGAATTTTAACACAGCCATGTCAAACGACTAAAAGGAAAACTGGGAAAATCTATGCATGATAAGTTAATAGGTGCTTCCCTTCTGCCTCCATCCCACCTATCACCCACCTCACCCATATGCAACATGAAAATGAGGAAAAGCTTCTGCCTTCCAGGTCTTGCAAGTAACAAATGAACCAACTTTCCCTGTGAAGGGGCAAAAAGTTTCCCAGACTTTGCAGTTCTGGTTGAGCCTCTATTTACATTAAACTCAATCACTTTTCGCTTCATCTTTGTAAATGCACCCCCATGGTTTCAAATGAGTGAAAAACGGGACACCTGGTCTCCAAAGCATTAACACGAGCAACCTTGGCTTTCCATTTTCTTTCTCAATTATCCTTTAATTCGTGAGCAATTTAAAGTGTAATTCTAATAGCACAATCTGATTTCATCTACCTTCTCCCTTTTCTCCCTGCACTTTGCACACTGAAACAGTCCTATGGGCTCAAAATGAGCTATCAGAGGCTTAACACAACAGGAATAATGTAAAGAAAGTCATAATTGATTTACACCAGCCAGAAAAAGAACAGCCACCTAGAAAACAAAGTGACTCAATAGCCATACATTAATTAAGAATTTATCTCCATTTCCTCTCTGCTTAGTCTAGGTTTTTTCCTTAGTGAAAAATGTATTCCATCTCAAGAGTGCACTGTAAACAGTCTCAGGAGCTCAGTACATTGCCAAGGCTTTGGGGTGAGCTGCTGGTGTCACTCCCAGCATTCATTTAATTCAGAAGAGAAACTGCAAGTTTGATGAAGCACTGCCGGCCCATATTGACTGTATTTCACTTAGCGATTAGCAACACCTCTTCCAAGGTATTTTTAATCTTTTCATTTCATGTGTGTAAAGAACTGCTTTGAAGAACAACACGTGCAAGAAATTCGGTAGGAGAAAGATTTTTTTTTTTGAAATCCAGAAAGACAATATAATTTTATAAGATTTTCCTGAAGCCCTGAAATACAAGAGTCTTAACTACAGAGCAAACCTCAGTTAAATGACCTATTTTAACCAGTACTTTGCCCTTGGACTCCAGAAAGGAAAAAGATAAATACAACTACTCTTTTTGCTGGTAATAATGATTTCCATCACAATTATTTCTAGCCATCATGAAAAGCTTAATGCATCTTAGTCGCCAGGATGATGCCCAGTGTTGTTTTTTTTTTTTTCATCAAAATAACGACTCTGGCAATCCCAGCTATAACTTGAAGTTATTTTGCTTTTACAACGAATTAAGAAGTTCAGTGAGGAGGCGTGGTATAATAACATTCTGCAAGACACAACTTCTTCAAAAAAGAACAATGCATGTTTATGATCAACTTTTCTCTTACACAAGCTAGATGAAGGGAGGGGATGGTAAAAATAGTGAAATGAATGTTGATCTTTCGAATCCTGCTCTGCTCCCAACCCTGTTAAGCCGCTTTAACGTTATCTTCGGATGTTTCTGGAAGGATATTTAACACTTCCAGTGTCCCGAAAAGTTAAGCATAAACAAATCATAGCTTCTAAAATTACCAAAAAGAAGCGAATATGAAGCAATACACATTCTCGGTCTTCAGAGTTTTGCTTCATAACTTGAAAACCTAACGGTTCTTGTGGTAAGCGTTTGGAATTGTGAATTCAAGAACAGGAGCTAATAGAGACCTAACGTTTAATTAGGCATTTGTCACTGACTTGGCGGAAGAGCGGAGTAAACGCCTTTGACTAAATTACTACCTCCTCCCAATTTAAAAAAATAAACCAGCAATGAGGCGATGGATTATGAAGTTTGCAGGGACAAGTATACGCGGACGGGAGGGCGAGATCAGCAGGATACGACTTTGCTCTCGCTCAACAGAAGGCTTTTTTCCCCCTCCTTTTTAAAACAAATGGTAGACCTAGGAATAATGCCTGCCTATGGGAGAAACTGGCCCTGTGTCATCCAGAAACGATTCCAGCAAGGCCCTGCAGTTAGGAAGCTCCCAGTGTATTCCTAAAAAACCTCGAAACCAGGGGAGGAAAAAAAAAAAAGCCGACGCAGCCAATTCCAAAGATGGGGTGGAGAGAAATAAAAGCAAACCCGATTTTCCCGCTCCTCAGGAACGCGAAGACTCCCTCCTTCAGCCCGACTTAGGCCCGGCTGGTTGCGTCCGGGACACTGTTCTGGGCTTCCACGACCCGCCCGGGTCCCGCAGGCAACTCTGGTTCCCAAGACTCGGCGTCGCCAAGGGAGGGGATGCGCAGCGGAAGGTCACCCCGGGGTGCCACCCGGCCACCCCATCCCTTCTCTTTCCTTCTCTAACTCCCGAAAAACTTGCGCCGCGACGAGCTGGGAGGCCCGGGCCCGCGCGCGGCCTGGATCCGCCCGCCACCCAGTGTCGCCCCAATCCGACTCGCCTCCCCGACGGGCGCCCCAGGAGGGAGCGCGCCGGGCTGCGGCTACGTACGGTTGTTGGGGTCGCTGGGGTGCTGGTTGAGCGGGATGATCTCCATGCGCTGCTGGCCGTACAGGTAATAGTCCAGCTCTTCTGCGCTGCAGCGGAAGCGCGGGACGCCCCGGCCATCCCCGCCTCCTCCACCGCCGCCACCGCCGCCGCCGCCGCACTTGGCGGGGCCCGGGCCAGAGGCGGCGCCGAGGCACAGGTCCTTGGGGGGCGACGGCTCCGCGACGCCGGCGGCGGCCAGAGGCGCGAACACCGGCAGCTGCGCCACCGGCAGGGCCGAGAGCCCCGCCAGCGCGGCAGCCGCGGCGGCGGCGGCGCAGGAGGAGGTGGAGGAGGCGGCCGAGGCGGAGGAGGCAGAGGAAAGCGAGGCCGGCCGCGGTCGCAGGCTGTCCGGCGGGGGCTCGGCGCGCTCCGCAGGCGGCGGCGGCGGCGGCGGCGGCGGCGGCTGGAGGGGCTGGGGGGCGCCCAGGGGGGCCACGGTGCCACCGCCCTTGAGCGGGCCGCCGCCGCCGCCGTGCGGGAAGAGTTGTTGCCAGTGCTGGAGGTAAGCGGGGTCCACTTTGAGGAAGGCCGAGCCGCCGGGATCTCCGGGTTTCAGCATGTCCGACGCCTCGAGCTGGGGGCAGAGGGCAGGGCGGAGGGCACGCGTGAGCAGGGCGCGGGTCCTGGCGCGAGAGGGGAGGGGAAGGCGACCGCGGGGGACACTGGACCGAGCGTCCGAGCCCCTTGGCTCGATCCGCGGCAGCCTCGCTCGGCGGCTCCCTCCTCCCGACTCTGCTGGGGCTCAAAGTTTTCTCTGAAGTCGCAGCGCGGCGTGGTGGGAGCCGGGAGCACAGCGCCCTGCTTCCCGACCCCGCTGCGCCCAGCTGCCACCCTGCACGGATGGAGCCCGGCGAGAGGGCGCCTCCCGGCAAGACTAAGCTACAGGATGCACCCCCCGCCGGCAGCCGGCGCCCGGAGCCGACCCGAGCCCGAGTGGGGCAGCGCGGGAGCCCGTCCGCCTCCAGCAACGGGACCTCCGACCTCTCCACTCTCCCTTCCCGCGAGTCCTGAGCCCAAGACCCACAGTCCCAGACCCGTCTCGCCTTACCTGCGGGACCGAACCACTCGCGTGCGCGCGCGTGCGCTGGTCTCGGTGAGCGGACGCTAGAGTGTGCGCCCCCCGCGTGCTACACGCCCCCGGGGCAGCGCGGGAGGAGACCCCTAGGAGAGCCCCGGCCCCTCGGGGATCCGCCCGTGCTGCCGCAAGCCAGGGATGCGGAAGCCCGCAGAGGGCGCGAGGGGGGCTAGCCCAGGGCGCCGA